>WAAG01000102.1:133197-277404 GCA_013390105.1 Tichodroma muraria
AAGGCCGGGCGGGGAAGGGCGGTGCATTGTTCTCCGGGCGGGATGCGGGGCACGGCCGCGGGGTCCGGCGGGTGATGGATGGGGAGCGATGCCCAGGGTCCCCCCGCCGCGACAGTGCGAGCGGGCGCATCCCCGTGCGGACCGCCTGGTTCAAGTTCGGGGTCTGGAGGAGCACGGGACCGCCAGGAAAAACCAATCCGGAGTCTCTCGGGGAGGGTGAAATTCCCGGTGGGATGCTGTGATGGGTGAGAATCGGCGAGGGGACCTGCTCTCGCTGGGGCGATGACCAGCACCTGGCTGTGGGGGCTAAGAGCATCCCCAGCCTCGTTCCGTGGGACGTCCCCAGCATCTTTCACTCTGCCAAGCAGGGCAGACCCACCGGTCTGGCCATCTGCCCCTTCATTCCTCTGGAGAAAGGAGTCGAGCTGCGCTGGGCTCAGCACCGGCACGGAATCCGTCAGGGATGTGGGCAGGGAATCGGACAGAAATCTTTCCCTGCGGAGCGAGGAAGCCCTTCCTCTGCCTTTGTTACACTTGTTTCCCTGCCCGGCTTGGCCTCGCAGTCTCTCTCTTGCCCAGAATAGCCCTTTTCCCAGTATTGTTCTCCGTGTGTTTCCTCTCGCCTCCTTCTTCCGCCCGTCCTTAGCGCAGGGTCTCTGCAGACCTGATACCCTGGCATGCATCTTCCCTCTCTCCTGTGGCAGTTTTAAGTCCAGATCTACCTTTTTTTGAGAAAATTCCTTTTTATTTTCCCCTTGAGCGTTTAAATTTGACTAATATGGGTTTAAACTAAATTGAAATAAACTTCTCCTAGGACCTGCTGCATAACAAGGATGAGATTTCTGGCTGCCTGGCACTTGAGATCAGTTTCGATTACACTGAGCACTTTGTGCTTTCAGTCTGGGCTTTCTAACCTGTCATTGCTATGATATAGAATAAGGTAATACTTTACCTTTGACCTCGCTGCTGCCTTTTTTTATATAGATAGGATTAGGTGGGTCTTTGGCTAAATGAGCACAGCCTTGCTGAATGCAGCTGAAAATTGTTAATGTTGAACACACAGCTCTTGGAAACAAGTTTGAGAGTGCCAGCGGGTGAGATCCAGGGAGAGACCAGGTTAGGAGCTTGTTAGAACAGTGTCTCCAAAAGGGTCCAGCCCTCACTTTCTGTACTGTGTTGGTTTTCAGGCACAGATCCATTTGAAAGCGTTTGTGTCTCTGCTGGAACAGGGCAGATCACAGCTGCTGCCAGGGGGGCTGTTGATTTTTCCTTTAGGGGATTGTGTTCTTTTAAGCACTGCTTTTATTTAGAGTTTTGCCTAACGGGAAGCAAAGAGCAGAGCTCATTCTTGTTACTTTTGCTGGATTCCCAATAGCTGCAGTGAAGTAGTCAAGGCTTTAATCAATTTTTGCTTGGCTATAACTTGGGAAATCTTTGAGCAGCTTCAGGGGCACTGGCTGGAGAGCTATGTCTGCAGGCTGGGGAAGACTGCAGTGTTTTAGTTCTGCCTGCCTCATACAGAGGTAGGAACGTGTGTTTAGAAAAATGTATCTATTTTCATTTGTGTTCTCAGTTTTTTAAAAATTACTTCCTTGAAGCTGCCCCTTTTCCTCCTTTTGAAGAGCTTATTTGCAGAAGTTACCAGTGCTTGCCTTGGAAAGATTTATATTTCCTGCAATGCATGGATTTCAAGTATTGGTCTGTTTTACAGGGAGATTCATCTTGCTGATTCTCTTGGACTTGCATGAGTGCAGCCACGTCAGACTTGATCCTTTTGATTCTGATGTACTGAACATGTAAAAACCCTTGTTAAAAGTTTGCTCCTCAGTCCATTAGAAATATGCATGTCATCTTAGTCAAAAGAGATTGTACAGAAACCCTTCAGAGTGTTAACAAGCCCTGGAATTCCATAATTTTGAAAACATGACAGGAGCAAACGAATTCCTAAGGTCTGTGATGCAGGTGACCGTTTTTCTGTGGTTTCCTGTGGGAATGCTGGGGTTATGCTCTCTGAAGCTGGGTGTTTTCTGGGCAGTGAGATGAAATTGCTATAGAGATCCCCAGAGTAAAGGTTGTGAGTGCATCTCAGCTACAGAAATGGGGGCTCTTTCCTAGACTTTGTGCTATAACATAAAAAAACAGAACACCACGCACCACCTGTGACTGATTTTTCAGTGTGTGCTATCTGGCTCAGTCTTGTGACTGTGTGGAAGTGAAGTGTGATGTGAGAAGACTCCTGTGAGTGTGCCTTTGCCACCGCTGTGGGACTCTGCTGATGTGGCCATGGTTGGGCATTCTTGGTATAGGCAATTCTGCTCGTAGTTTCTGGTAATTAAAGCAACAGAAGGTAAAAAAGGAGGCCCACTGCAGGGCTTACGTGATTTTGAAAGGGCTCTTGCATATTTTCTGTATCCTATTTTCTTCCTCCAATGCTTCTTAGCATTGAGTGAATGGCAGGGAGGAGGGAGGGAAGAACCTGGATAAATGGAGTATTCTGGGATCCAAGAACTCTGTTCGTGCCTGTTGCACCTTCCCAGGGAAGTGGTGGGCCAATGTGTCAAATCCATTTGCAAGCAGCAGTGTAAATTAAAGCTGGGGGATAAGCAGGTTAGAAGGGTAATGAGATGTCTGAACTTAATTGATTTTCCATACAAATTGGCTATAATGTCTTTTGTTTGCTTTCTTCCCCTCCCAGTCTGCTGTGTTACAGCAGTTACATGAATATGAAGAGTAGCAAAAAGGGAGGGGGGAGTCATGGCTGTTTGGAAACCAAGGAAACCTTGGTTGTACTCCCAAGAGTGGGCTGATGTGTGAATTTGGGCACAGTAAGGAAGCTCTGAATTAGCACACTCACCCCTGTGTCCTCTGGTGCTCGGGACCATGGACTTGGTGATCACTGAGCCTTGGACAGCAGTGTGCCCTGGCTGTCACGCAGAGCTGCTCAAGCCCAGGGTTCAGAAACAGCTTTTATTTAGATGTGGTGTTGCACAGGCCAAAGTGGAAAAAACAATAGAAGAGGAGCTATAATTTGTGTTAAATGATTTCTAGGTCCTGAGGTTGTCAGGCAGCATCCCCATGAGGGTGGCACTGCTTTCTATAAGCCTGGCCCGGCTTTTATATCCAGAGGAATGAAGCTGAAGGGCGTGTTGACTTTATTTATCTGACTGGAAGTGCTTGACTTAACAATGATGTCATGCTCAGGCCACCAATTTTTGGTCTTTTCTGTGTAGATTTTCATTCCTATTGGGAATATATTTGAGTTAGTGGTTGGAGCCAGTCCAGTTCCATGGGTGAGAGGAGCTGAGATGTCCCCACTCGCTTGGTTCCTGGACAGTGCTGGTGTTGCCCAGTGCCTCTTCCAGTCTGTGCTGCTTTCAGGTGACAGGTCCAGCTCAGGAGCAGCACCAGGCTCTGCCTGTCTGAGGCTGAGCTGGGCGGCACAGCCAGCCCAGAGGAGTAGCAGACCAGGACAGGAGCCAACTTTGGTCACCCCTTCCAAGGGTGTCATGGAGAAGGAAAGACATTGTGTGTTGTGGTTGCATGACAATAAAAGTTTCAGCTCTTCTTGTGCTTGTTTGCTGTGTGAACCATGTGGTTAAGTCGCATTTCAAACTTTTCCTCTTGGATTATATACCAAAACAAAGAATAAAACAGCAAATTCTCTAAAGGGCTAATACTATGTTTTGACTCACGTTGTGTTTATTTTGAACTGGACTACCACAGTGAAACAGCTTTTGTGCTTAACATGGAAATTGCGGAGTGACTGAAGAGTTGCCTGCAGACAATAGTTTTCATAAAGCAGCTGTATTTTGATTTAAAGGTTTCTGAGCAGCTGAGGACAGCTGCAGAGCGCACACCACTGCAAGGGAGATAAAGAAAGATCAAGGTTTTTAGACCACCGTATCATCACAGGAAGGACTGATGGGAGGCTTGGGCTAGGCACCTTCACATTTGTAATCAGGCTTCAGATAAACCAGCACATGCCATATGCTGCAAGATTGGTCAATACTTAAAACTATTTGCTGAGAATGACTCACTCAAGAGGGCAGGAAATAGGTCGCTGGACATCGTTTACATCCTTATCTTGTGTATGTCACCAGTAGTGACAATGTTTAGTTGTAGGAACAATTCCTTGGCCAGTTTGGAGCCTGTGTATCTTATTTTTTGAACAGGCTGAGCAATTTGCCACCAATGTAATGTTGAAAACCCACAGGCAAAGCTGCTATTATTTGGTTGCAGCCATTTCAAAGCATTAAGCCTTCCTCTTGCCCCAGGTCATAATGCATCAGTGCTTTCAGCAATGGTTAACAGTTCTGTGCTTAAATGATGTAGGTTAGAAAAAGGAGGGATTCTTGTTTTCTTTTGCTATTTAAAGCAACACAACAAACCTTTAAACCATAAATCCTTCAGAATTCTAGTAATTTTTGAAAAACATAGAGTGCACATTGAATATATGTAAACTGTAATTTTGGTCCTTTGTTTTCTGTGTAGACTGTTTACAGGGCAGTGTCAGGAAAGGAAATACTTTTATGTGATGGCCTCTTTGTTTAGAACCTAAACTCTCAGCAGGTCAGCTGTATGCAGAGCTGACAAGAGCTCAGATTTTCTGCAGTCGTCAAAACTTCAGTGCAGGAGTAGGGGGATACTGAAGGGGTAGATGAAAATACAGTTCTGCTGGGGTTATCTGTCATTTTAACAAATTATTATAAAAACTATTGTCCCAGAGTGTTTGCCAAGATGCCCCAGAACTCAAATGTATGAAGGCCCAAACCACCCAGGCCCTTCATTCCTCTGCCAGGGCAGGATTGATCACCGCTACACTCCTCAAGTTCAAAGCTGAACTTTTTCAGACCCTTTAGGTATTTCTTGAGGTTGTGTGGTCGAGTTATGGAGCCAAAAGAATCGTTTCAGCTGCTGCTTGTTGGCCTTGGAGAATGCAGGTGATCAATTATTGCAGTTATTGATCAGCAGTGATCAGTTCCAGTGGTCACAGCCTGGTCAGGCTCTGCTGTGTGGCTGTGCCTTCTCAGTGGGAAATGGGCACCTAAAACCCTTTAATATATGTAAGAAATGTAGCCCTACAGTTTTTCTCATGCTAATGTCTGAGCTATCTTTAGTTCCTTTGAAAGAGAGTTCCATAGGCTGGTTAATCTCCCCGTATATAAATCTCTTTCATACAATTAATCCTTTATTTTTTTTCAGATCCCAGTGTAGGGGAGAGATGGTTTAGAAACAAATCCACTTACCTTGTGTTGCATTGACAACAAACCCCGTGTACTTGAAAGCAGAAACAAAGCACATACACAGACACGTTTTTCTGCATGATCTTGGTTATTATTGCTATGTGGTGTGAGAATAAAAGATCTCATAGAACATTTCTCTCTGCAAAGAACTTCCCAAGAAAGAGCTTGCTTTCAGGGCTTTCAGTCCTGAAAATTCTTATGGAAATCCAAGCAACAGAAGATGCAAAATTGACAAAATCTTGACCCTCTTGAAGTGAATGGGAATCTTAAGACCAGAATTTGGCCCAGAGTTTTAAAGAGGTACCTCACTGGAATACTATATTTATGTCCTTTTAGAGATGTGAAGTTGGAGTTTTACTGACATACCAGTTGCTAGGTGTTTCAGCTTTATGAATAAATGATCTGGCTGATTTTTCTCCTCTTTGAAGTGAAGGATAAGATTAGGAAACAGACGCCTGGAATATTCAATTATTTTTAAACAGTATGTTAAACAGATCAGCAGAAGTTGGACATCCTTTCCCTTCTTTCCCAGCAAGTCCTAGAAGCACTTGGAGAGGAATTAGAAGTATCTGGGGACAGAGACCACTTTGTCTAGTTTAGAAAGAAGTCTGAAAGTAATAAAAATAATCAGTGGATATTTCTGGGGAGTGTTTTCACTGCAGTCAGACTGCTCTGGCCCTGAGAGCACAGCAGAGGCTGTTGCTTTGTAGTCAGAACCTGTGCAATAATTTTGCGTCATGCTCATTGCACTCTGCTCGGGTTGAACATAAGGAAGGGGTAGAGGATGCTAGCTTTAGTAGGAGGATGCTTTAAAACAAGAAGAAAACAGGTTGGAAAGCTGGAGAAGAGTCTAGAAAACCATGAGGAAAGGAGAGGAGAGCAGCTAGGCAGAGTCACTGCTGTGGACTGGGCATGGCACAGAAGGAGGCTGCCATCTGAAATGCAGCCTTGGGCTGAGATCACAGCACGCTGATGGATTTTATGTGACAGAATTCCTCTAGAGGCATTGCAGTGCTAAATGTATAGGTTATGGGAACACGGGTACTGCATCTGTCTTTACAGTCCTGCTTGGATGTTATGGAAAGCAGATGTACACATCTGGTAGCTGTTGTGCAAGGGGCTGAGTCCAACCAGGAAAGAACGCAGTTCTTATAAAGGTAAAATATCTTAAATATCAGAAGGGGGAAAAACAATAGTAGGGGTGTGCATGTTTAAGATTAAACACTGACATGCTCTATCATGGTATTTGTTTCTGAAGGTGATAATGATGGAAAAATGTGTGTCTGGAGCTTAGGAGGATCTCCAGGCTGTCTCTAGCACATGGAGAGTGCTTCTTACTTTCTTCTCACACTTTATCCCTACTCTGTCTTAGTTTAGACTTCTGTTCCTCATTTAGAAAACAAACTGCAAACCCCTCTGGATTGCAGATGCAGCAATTTAAGGATATCTTGTGGATAATACCAAGGAAGTGTCTTTGTTTGCAGGAATGCTGCCTGACAGCAGGGCCTGGCTAAAAGCAAATTTTAAATGACCAAAATCTTAATAAACTCTCTCAGTACCATGACTGCACCACATAGGATAGCTGCATGTGGAGCAGAAATGAGAAGCGTGGGAACTGTACGGCGATGTGCTGCAGTAGGAGTCCTTCTAATGGGTACCATATTACTCAATTTTATGGTAACACAGACTAAGTGTTTCAAATCGCTTGTTTCTCCTCCACTGTCAGAAAAGCTTAGCAGACAGCTCATAGAATCTAACATTTTAGCAGCTAAAACACAACTGGCATTGATTGTAAGCATCCTTGTTAGTGGGTTGGAGAGATGTGTATGTATTGTGTAGCTAATGGAGATGCTGAATGCCTGGGCTTAGTTCATCCTTCTCGCTTCCAAAAGATTTTTTTTTAAATCAAGGCAACAGAATTTCTTCTAACTCCGCTGTTGTCTCAAACACCTTGAAAATCAGTTGCATCTTTTTCTGATTTAGTGGTCTGTACTGTCGTGTTGAAGAGAAAGTTTGGAGAAGTAACTTTTCCTAAACCCTTCTCCAGCCCCACCTGATTTTGCTTGCATGGGAGGCAGAAATGGGAAGCTCCAGGAGGTGTCTGCTTGGCAGCCTCGAGGCTGATGCGTTATCTGGCACAGAGTTAAGTGCTTATCTGTCAGTATTTCCTAGTGCTGACCGTGTGAGTCTGCATCTCTTGGCAGCAGCAGAACTCCTTTTCTGTATTTTTGCCTTCATTGCACTTACAAGAAAATCACTGTGAGGGTTGGCTGTGAGTACCTGCTGGAAACGAGAGGAGTCATCTAATGATGCCTTTCTCCCATGAAACAGAAGGTGAAATGAAGTTGAAATGCAAGTTTCCACCAGGAAACTTGGCCAGCTGTTTCTGTAGGTAGTGGCATGAACCTGACAAACACACCAGTGTCAAGGCTTGTTCGGTTTATCCCTTAGATGAACTGATTATCATTGGGGAAGGAGAGAAAACCATGGGCTTCATCAAGTCAGCCTGACAGTGGTGAGGGGAGGGAAGAGAGGAGGGGTGTGTGCATACTGGGGTTTCCTGGGATGACACAGATCTTGCTTCTCCTATGCAATCCTTACTCATCTTTAAAAGTTTTAGTGACTGCTGCTTCAGTACTACACGCAGGAGTATTGGTTTTGGATGCACTGTGAGTGGTCTTTAAGGAAGGAGATTTCTTGAGTGTCCACCCCTAGTCAAGGGAGGATGTGGGTCAAAGCCATGTGGGTGCGTGGTGGGTTTGGAAGGGAGGAGAAGGGTCTGTGCTGTGTGTGTATAAATCCATCTTTAACCCTGATTTGGAGTACTTTGAAGGTTTCTTGCTGTCTAGAGTTAACTTAGCTACTGACTTGGTTCTTTACACTTTAAACACAGGGGAGCTGGTGTTTAGACTAATTTTAACCTTCTCATTTTCAGCCTGAACCTTTATTTTTAACCCAGTGTGAGTAGCTTTGATGCTTAATGACAGAAAGTTCTGTTAACATTTTGTCTTTCAGTAGTTACACCCTGTCAGAGCATCACATGCTTGTTGGGGCAAGCTACACCTCTTCTCCCTGTCTGAGAAATCCCTTTCCCTGCTCCAAACTCTTCCGTAATACTTGAATGGAGCCTGGGCTTTGCAGCAGCTGAGATACAAATGTTTATTCAAATACATTTGAGTGTGTCATCTTTGCTCTCATCTCCAACATAGCTGCGTGGGATTTTAATGGCACCAGGAGTCAGACTCCCAGTTTGCTTTAACAGTTGTTGTCTCCAGCTCTGCTGTTGGAGTACAGAGTGGCGGGGTGTGTTGTGTGCCAGACTGTGTGTCTGGCACTTCCTCTGCAGAGTTGTACTTGTTTGGTTTTGTTTCTGCATACTGGTGGTGCTCTGTAGTCCTGTCCTCCTAAAATAAAATGTGGCCAGAGGAAAAAAAAACAACAAAACCCAATGGAGTAAAAGGAGCCATGGGTGGGACTGAGCTGGGGAGAGCAGGCAGAGAAGGGACCAAAGCAAGCTGTGCTCAGTGGGGAGCAGCAAGGGTGGAAATGCTCCAGGGAATGAACTGCCCGACACTGCATCCTTAGGAACTCTCACCCAGTGAGTCCAGGTAGGTGAAAGGTAACGTGAGATTCCGAGTCTGGCCACTGTTATGCTGAGTGGGTGCAGTCCTGCTGCAAGCTTCGGGAGAAGAGAGGTGTTTGTTTTTATGGCTCTTTGTATCAGCAAAGAAAGATGTGTCATTCCCTTCCCTTACTTGTGCAAAAACATGAGGATAAGCTTGTGAGATGTGTTCTGCTCTCTCAGCTGCAGGGGGAGATGTGGCTGCCCAGGGTGGGAGGCTGCAGCCTGGGACTTGTCTCCTGAGAGTTTACCAACACAACTCCTGTATGATGATTTTTTTAGAGATGTGCCTTATGAAGGTTGCAGGCTCAAACCCCTGCTTTGAGGTGCCATTCATTGCATTTAAATTTTTTTTTTTTTTAATGTGTCAGTAATTTCTACAGTCGCAGTCCAGCCTTTTAAATCTCGGATGCCTGGAGTCCCTGATTAAAACTGAGGTGTGTTGACCTAGCCAGGTATGTTGTAACAGGTAATCTTAAACAGTTGAATGACTTCAATGCACAACAGGGAGGTAGGAGGAGGCAGAGTAGAGGAGGAAGGTCAGAGACTCCAGTCTGACCTAGCTGTGTTGACCTCCACACCTGTCCAGCTGCAGAGCAGTGGAGTCACACCCCCAGATTTCAGGTATCAGCTTCCCTTTACCCACATGGGTTTGTATCCTCAGGTTGCAGAGTGGGGCTGTGCAGAATTTCCAGAAGTCAAGAGGAAATGGCCAATAAGCTATTTGTAAAAATGTAGATCCTGGTTCCTTTCTCACAGGATTAGTCTTGAAATGAGAGGGAGGAGATGGAGCCAAAGGCATGAACTCCAGTCATTCCCATGTAGAACATACTGGTGGATCTGCTGGAGGTACCACTGGCTGGGATGTTCCTGCAGCAGCCTGTTCACTCTACTGAAAGAAGCAGTCAAGTAGATTGTTTTACACAATTAATTGGAGAGAATAAGGGGGAAATGGGATATTTGTTTCCTCTGAGGATCCTACAGGACAGCAGGGCATAGGGTGTATTTTATAACCACGTGTGTTTGTGCTGTATTTGGTACTAAAGGGCTGTCAGTGCTGCTTCACCAGGGTGCCAAGATCATACAGTGGTTAAAATGGATTTTCCTGGCAGTTTATCACTTGTGCCTGTCACCTTCCTCTGCAAAACTTGTCTGAGTAAAAGCACCACTCTGGGTATCATGTGAGAGTAGTGCTGAGCCTCAGGAGGTGTCAGGGATGTGCTGCAGGAGTGTATGTGAACACTGGATGGAGGGAAGGGGGATCTCTGCCTGACATCATCTCCAACTGTTCCACCCAGCACTTCCCAATCCTGTGCCCTGGAGCCATCAAACCCCACAGAGCCTCTCCCAGGCCTGGGGAGGACAGTTCAGGGCTGCTGCACCTCCCAGGGCAGCCAGGAGTGGAAATTCCTGCTATAGAGAAAAAGATGTCTGATAATACTCTAGGTATTGCTCTGCCCAAAGGAGCTGATAAGCTTTTGGAAAAGAATGAAGGGTTTGGGAGGAGGAGGTGGTGTCTGATGAGGAAGTTTGTAGTAGATGAATGATAACACCTGTGTGTAGTCTGCTTTCTTCCTCTGGGTCTAAAACAGGTGGAAGATTTGCTCTCAGCAGCAATGCCCATCACCTCAGGCTGGAGAGACTTTTCATGTCCCATTCAGTCCCTGACAGCACTGGCTCTTTGCAAGTTTTGTCTGGGGTCTGGAGGTCTCAGGGTCAGTCCTGATGCTGGTTATCATGTTGCTTTAGCATCATTTATTCCTCAGAAAAAGAAGGAAAGGCCTTTTGGAATTAGCTCATCTTAACTCCGGGGTTGTTTTTTTGTTTTGTTTTTTTTTTTTGTCCTGAGAAATTCTGCAAGTTTGCAAAAGCCTTACCTTCAAATGTGGAATGTGAGAGGTGGTCCCCAAGGCTTGTGACTTTAAATTCAGAGGTTAATTCTGTGTGGAATTTGAAAGATATTTGTGCATAGGGAGAAAAATCATGGGAAATTAAAAAGAAAGCAAAATCTGTGTTTCCTGTGTTTTTGAGGAGCTGGAAAGATCTGCTTGAAATGCTTCCTTGGTTTAGTGGTCTCTTAGGTGAGCAGGTTCTTGTAGCTTGTGTAGTAACTCAGAGTAAATGAGTTTAAGGGCCGCAATTCTGAGTGGAGGGGCTCTTTACAGCACAGCCTGGGGCTGCAAATAAACATCAAAGAAAGAGGGGGTTTGCACAGGGCAGTGCAAAAAACCCATGACAAATGTTGGATGGGGCAAACCTGTAGGCAGGAGAACTCCTTGGTACAGTGTGAGGAGGAGTGACAGCACAGAGCTGAGGAAGCAGCTACGAGCCAACTTTGGGGATGCTGTGTTAGGGAATTCATGGATAAAAATCCCTGCCAGGCCCCGGGATGCTGGCTTGAAAAACGAGCAGAGTGTTCAAGGCAGAGCAGAGGCTTTGGAGCAGATTAATCCTGGCCTAGACACGCTGACAGGATCCAGGGGGCTGATTTTTTTTGTAGTTTTAATTCAGTTCCTCAACATTAGCATCTCTCTCCCAGTGACTGTAAGAAATATATCTGTATTTGTAACAGTGTCCAGGTGTAACTGTGTCAGTTACTCTCTGGGCTATGGTGACTTTCTTTTGCTTGAAACTGGTTTTTTTATGCCTGGTATTGTGCCCTAAGCAAGATGTTGGGTAAGGCATAGCACCTTACCCTGGTGGAAAGAAGGATTCCAAGGGATTTATTATGGTGCTTTGTGCCCTTCTCAAGGACAAAAGGTTTCGAAAGTTTTGCATTTGCCTTTTCACTGGGCAATTATTTCAAGCCAGCAATTTCTCTGCAGCTGTGACACCCATGTCCAAAGGGAGGATGGGGAAAGACAGGAAGAAAAATTTAATTAAATTCAAATTTACCACTGTCCAGTAAATTCTGAGGACTAATATGACACTAATATAACATTAGCAATGGCTTCATTACCACAAATCATAGCTTTTTTTTTCATGCAGGTTACTTTTTTTACCTGTAAGACCCTCCTGGCATGGTTACAACTCTCCTTTTGCCTAAACAATACAGTTTAGAGCAACCATTTACTGGGATAAATGTGTCCACTCGGAGAGTTTAATTATATTGATTAGCAGAGCACAAAATCAGTTGTGTCCTTGGTTTTGGTGAAAACCAGCACCAGATTCTGCTCCTGCCTTTAGAATCCAAACTGTTTGTGTGAGCTGGGCAGGAATGTGCTGGTATTTACCCAAATTCTGAAGAAGACACTTAGCAGAGGAATGTGCTCTGCATGCTCGCCATTCCGCCAGGAAACTCTGCATATAAAGGAAACCTCAAGCAAATATTTGGAAGGCCAGGGGGGGCTTCAGAGGAACAGCACATCCTCCAGATTTTAGGGAGAGCAACTCATCCTCACGCATTCAGTTGTGTCTTGTCCTCTGTGCAAGCTCTGTCCCAGCTAACACTGCTGCCTGGGTGGTTGCAGCAATCCTCTTTGTTTCATTTTAATGTCTGTGTTGAGTACCTGATATTCAGAATGGCATTAGGAGAGGTGAATTGCTGCTGAAATCGGTAATAACAGAAAGCAAACCTGTCTGACAGCATCTCCCCTGTGATCTTCAGAGAGCAGGTAAAAGGATCCTTAATTAACTTTTTGCCAGGGTGGGGTAGTGTTTTTGAGAAGAATTCATTTGAGAAAGTTACAGCATGAATTGTTGGTGCCCGAGTTAGAACAGCCTAATGAATTGCCATAAATTAGCTCCCAGCCTATAGGGAATGCTGTGTTTAAGGAAAAAAAAAGCTGTAAGGATTGCTCTAGGCTGAAGGAAGGGAGCTGACTCAGAGAAACTTGTTAAAGGTAAAACAAGAGTGTGGTGGTTCTCAACTGCTGTCAAAACATTTCCAGAAGCTTTTTGCCCTGCTCCTGTTTGGCTTTTCTGCCTGCTGTCTCAAGGAGTCCCCTCCAAGCTGGTCAGAGGCTCTGGTGCAGGCAGGATATGCATGTCATGGCTGTACAGGTCCCAGGCCAGTTGTTCCACAAATATTTTATCTGACCTGTGTCAGATTGCTGCACATCCCTTCTCAACAACTAGTTGGGTGATAGAAAATGGGAAGCTGTAATAAAGCACTGAATAACTACTTAGTCTGGGGCTAAATTGGTAAGAAAAAGCCTTGACAAACTTCTGTTGGTGCTGGAGTAGCACAAATGGGGTTTTCCCTCAGTGAGGGCTGTGCTCTGCTTCAGGGGTTGCCCTCCTGTCTCTGCTTGGGGACAGTTGATAAATGTGTCCCCTCAGCTGCTTCTCTGGAGGGGTGAGCACATTGCCTCCACAGGATTTATAGTGTCTCTTAATGCACATAAACACCTTGCTGGAAAGAAGTGTGGGGTGGCTGGAGGGCAGGTTTGGAAGAGCAGAGATCCCTCCCTTGTGTTGCCATGTTGAGAACGGATCCGGGTGGCTTTACCTGTGGGACACAACCAGTCAGAGACAAGAGACAATTTCTTGCTTCCCAAGAAATAGCTGTCCCAAAGCAAGGAACACCTCTTCCCAGACAATAAAACCACGGGGGTTATTTGAATGAGAAACAACAACTACCTTTAACTCAGTACAATTGCCTGGGAGGGTTAACAAGTTTGTGATGTTTGTGATTTAGTGCCTCTGTGCTGCTATTCACAACCATGAAATTCTTGTGTTAAATGCCCTTTCAGCTTGGCCACTGTGAAGGTGATGAAAACGTTATACAAAATTTAAAGTCTTGAGTGAAGCCTGTAGAAATTAGCTGAATAAATTGGGTAGTTTAATACCCATCTCCTGGCAGCACCAGCTCCTTTGTGAGCTGATTTTCGAAAGTTCTGTGTGTGCTCTTTGGGATGATTCCTCCCAAGAAGTTTTTTCTCAGCTTGTTTAGAAACTGGCTTGTGTCCAGAAGTATCCAAGTGGCTTTGAGTCCTGGTAAAACTCCAATTTATTCAGACCTTGCTCTAGAAAAGGCCAAATATTGTCATGCCTTTTATGCTTTGGAGGTGCAAGAATTTAATCATCTGTGTGTTTGGCTTGCTGGAGAAACAATCTGAATTGCTGAATTCAGGGAGGGGAAAAAGAAAAACAGCTGTAACATTAACAAAACAGTATTTCTAAAGGCATGATGTCTTGACTGAATGTTTTTAATCAGCATAATTTGAATACTCTGTCACTGCTTAGCAAACAAAGCCCTAGTTGGCTCACAGAGCTATTGAATAACTAAAGCAGGCAATATCCCTGCCAGGGTATTCTTATCTTCCAGTTTGGTTCCTGTCTGTGCACACAAGTAGGATGAAATTGGTGCATGCAGAGGAGGTAAGGGGAGCTCTTCTGAATGAGTAGGGAGGTGCTCGTTTGAGATGTCTGCCCAGAAAACAGCTGCCTGTCTGTGAAAGGATTTGAGGCTCCACTTCTAGAAAATAGCCTTGGGTACCTCCTCATTTTTGCTGTGCAGGTTATTTGGATTTTAAGCATGTTGTGAGCAGGGAGAGTCTGGTTTAAAACAGCAGCTGGGCAGATAGGTAGATCTTAAAGATTCGTTTAAAGAAGAAAAACTGCTGACATAAAGCTGGCTGTGTATTAGATGCCTGCACAGCTCTGCAGTGTGCACGACTTCAGCCCCTTGTGCTGGCAGTCTCTGGGTGAAAACCTGGGCTGCTCACATGGGCACTGTGAGGCAGTGCTGCACCTGAGCTCTCTTTTTCTGCACCTCTCCTGCTTGCTGAGAATTAGATGGAAAGTGCAAATCCTGGAGCAAAGGTGTTGCCAGGAGGTTGGGCACCTGACCTCCTCCAGCGGCTGTAGGTGCTCTTACCTGGCAGGCAAGCCCTGGCTTGCTTTTCCTGGGGGATCCCAGCACTCCTGAGGTGCTGGCAGCTCTTACCTGGCCCTGGAGATGGGCGCAGCTCCCAGATTAGAGTGTGGTAAAGCAGGAGGTTTGGACGAATTGGTGCTGCATGGAATGAATGCAAATAGCAGAGGAGATGGAGGAGGAGGAATCCCCATGGCTGTGGGGAATTGACAGGCAGGTACTTGTCCAGAGCTGCTCTGTAGCTGCAGACCTAACTGATCTCAGTCATCTCCTTCCAAAAGGGGGTGTAAATGTAGGCCCTGAGCCAAGATTAAGCCTGAACTTTCTAACAATATCTTTCACTGCCTCACTTGAAAAGCAATTTCTCTTAATAGGCAAAGACCTGCTGGTGGTGTGTCTGAGGTGAAGGTGCACAGCTCACATGGTGTGCAGGAGTACATCTCTGAGCAGGAATAACTGCACAGCTGCTCTCCAGGAATTCCCATAAATCTAGCTACTTTTGCAGGTGGTTGTGTTGGTGGCACAGCCTTGTGTGTAGGGAGGCTGTCGCCTTCTGATGTCCCTGTATTTCTGAAAACTGACCACTAAATTCCCAGTAGTGTTAAATGGAGTATTAATTCTCAAGGCTTTCCAGGCACATCAATGCTGTTGTGCAGGGATGTGTGCCAAGGTGTTCTCATTCAAGCTGTTACTGAAATCTGACACTGTTTGGAGCTATCTGGCTTTCAGGGTCGCTCTAAACCAATGAACCTGGGCTGCTATTTAAACGAAAAGGTTGCTTAATCCAGAGATCTCTCTTAAAGAAAATCCAAACCAGCACCAAAATAACCCCAGAAAAAGTAATGCTGCTGCTTTGAGGGAGGGGAAATATGACAGAGCAGTGCTGTGCCTTTGCTAAATTACACAGGGAGCAGGAAAACTGCTGTTTGCTGCTGCTCCTCTGAGTTACAGCCACATTATCCTGGTGCTGCCGGGCATGGCGAGTGCAGCTGTGAGGATACACATTCCTTAATGGCTCTGCTGTTCTGCAGTGATCCACTCCTGGAAATCTTCCCATTTATTTCAGTTGCTGCATCCAGTCTTTACTCTCAAGCCATCTTTGCCCTCCTTCTTTTAGGCTCTCTGTTTTGGAAACTGTCACAAGATATTTTCAGATTAGTCTTTATCTCTTCTCCCCCTGCAACCTCCTCATCCTCATCATGATGTGGTCTCTGGCTCTTTTTGTAGCTGTTTTGCTTCCTACATTGCTGAGGCAAAGGAAAACCCACCTTCTGTAGGCTGTTTTCAGGCCAAGCTTGCCTTATTTAAAATTAGTGTGGGCACTTGCCAGAAAGGAATCCCAAGTCACAGTGTTTGAATTACCATGGTGCTGGCACTGGCTGTAAAGGGAAGAGTGAGAAGATACACAAAATGAGTTGGTATTTTCATGTCTAGCTGTGTAATTACAGGATGTGAAAGTTTATAGCCATGCAATGGAAACCAACACAGGTAGGTAAGATAAATTCTGCTGGCAGGCAAGAGCAGCACAGACTGATTTTCCCATAAGGGTTTTGTTTTATGAGAATGTTTGTGGCTCGTGTTCTGCCCATGTCAGTGGATGTGAAGAGCAGGTCAGTCCTCTGCTGACATCTCCTTGGCCCAGGAGCAGTGTCTGCATATTGCAGGGCATGTCCAAAAAAGCATTTCATAGCCTTTTCCTTCATTTAGGATAAGGTAAGGAATATAAACAGCAGAGAAATGTTGCAGCTGGGTGTTTTGCTGAATGGCTAGATATATTTTTTTGGGACAGAAAGCTCATTACTGCTCTGATTTGTTGGTAATAGGGGTTATTTGCCTGCAGGGGTAGGTAGGTCACTGTAGCAGGAAATGAGGAATATGATGGTGCTGTGGAAAATATACTTCTTGTTTTTACTGTGTCTTCTGATGTCTGTGTCTCTCTGCCCTGGGGATTTAACATTTCAGGACAGTCCTTTTACCTGGGGGTGAATGCCTGGTCCAGGTGTATGAGCAACTTGCCAGGCATCAGGTGTTGGGCACTCCTGCTTCCACACAAGCTCCTGGGGACAATGGGAATCTCCCCTGCTTTGGGCAGTTTCTGACATTCACTTGCTGCTGCACCTGGTCTCCAGCTCCTTGTGGCAGTTGTACTTCCCTGCCCTGATTTGCAAGGAGGTGAGCCTTTCTCTTCCCCTCCAAAGAGACCTTTGGAGGACTGGTTTGCCTGGGCTGTCCCTTAAACATCCCTTGTTTAAAAGACACTGCCATAGATGCTGCACCTCCTGCCACAACAACAGCCCCATACTTTGCACCTGTAGTGGAAACAGTGGGGAACAAGTGCCACGAATGTGACAGTGTGCCACCAAGGCGAGCAAGTGCCGTTTCCTCCGGGATCCCTGCTCCTGGAGCCGTGCATGCCTCGGCAGGAGCGCGGAGAGCGAGCGCTGCCGCGCTCTTTGTTCCTGGCTTTTTGGACCTGTCTGACAGCAGAGCTGGGATTTGCTCTGCCAAGGTTTCTTCTGTCTGTTTAATAGGTGCTTGTGGGCATCTAATAATCAAACCCAAAATGAAATGCATGAGAAGGTGAGGCTGCAAGCAGGAGATAGATGAGCTTTCAACTGTGGCTGCGAGGGATTCGCGTCCCTGGGGATGCGTGTTCATAAATGCTGGGCTTGTTGATGGCACAACAGAGACATAATTACAGGTCTGTTCACTGTCACAGCTGTGTTGTCCTCTTGTACAGACCAGGCATAAATTTGGGGTTCCCAGGGGAAAATCTGAGTAATTATGTGTGTGTATTTTAATACATATGTTACCCATGTAAGCTAAAAGGAAGAATTTCCCACTTTTTGCTACCACATGTCAAAGCCTGTCTTTTTCCCCCTGCTCCTTTGCCAGTAGATGTGGATTTTTAATGTTTTAATTTAAACTGCTCTTTGCTCTCTACAATTTGATGTTCTATATTTCTAAACTTCAGAGGCTGCATTTTTGAGTCAAACCAGCAGGATTTGTACTTTGTGCTCATTGCATCCGCATGTCTCAGAAGTCAGCAAGTCATCTGTTACTTTTTTCCCAGAAACGTATTTTTCGAAAAAGGTCACGTAACAAAATTTCCTGTAGTAAAGACGGTTTTAAATAGAAGCCCCACTTGGAGCTACTGAACCTCAAAGCATAATGCCACCAAAGACTGTAAAATAAGGATGTGGGGTGGGGTGTAAAGCTCCATGTTAAATCACATAAAGCCAGAGTCCCTTGAGTATCTCTAATGCTATGTGATGGATGAGAATTTCCCAAAATAGACGTTTGGATTTTTTCTTTTTTGAAAGGACTTTGTCTCGCCATGGGATTGCTGACAGTGATGCATAAAAGCAATACAGGGAGCGAGCTCTTCTCTTGGTCCTCTTCCTCTGGCAGAGGAATAGAATAAACACTGTGTTGAATTCATATGCCATATTTCTCGCTGGGGCAAACATTTAAAACATTTGGGAGGAAGTATTGAGCCTGACTGCAGTTATCTTGCTGTGGCTGTGCAGAGTACCTGGTTTGATTTCTGTGAAGCCATTAAGAACAGAAAATGGAGATTGAGCTCAGAGTATCCCCTTCCCAAAGACTGTGCTCATTATGCTGCAATTCTCTATGTGTTACCTTGTGGCATACAGTTAAAAACAAGAAATTTAAGCTGCATTTGAATTTCTGCTTTCATGTTCTCTCTTTTTCCTGTGCCTTTACAAGCCTTCCAAAGACTTTGAGCTGTGTTGTTAGAAGTGTAACATCATCAGGTCAGGCATCCCTGGGGAACAGGGAATTGTTTTTGGTCACCCAGCAAAGAATGTGTTAAAAATATCACGATACACAGTACAGCAGCCAAGGCAAAGCTCCAAGGCTTGATGCCTACTAATGGAAAATAAACAGCTTGAACTCTCGTGTCAAGTCCTAGAGAGGTTGAGATGCCCAGCTTTCTAAACTATTCAATAAAGCGCTTCATCAAACCATCCTTTGTTGCAGGGTGTGCCCTGAATTCACATCCCTTGACTGTAAAGGGTGTGGGAGTGCAAATCTGAGGACGTTGACCACCCAGTGTGAAAAATTAAAGTCATGTTCACTGACTGGAAAGTGGCCAGACAGGAGAGTGTGAAACACAGAGCTTGGAGTACTTCAGATGAAGAGAACCAAAGTTGGCTTTCACCCATCAAACTTACAGACCGTTGAGTATCCAGACCCTGATTCCATTGAAATTAAAAAGTTTTTGTTCCTTACAAAAAACCAGGAAAAACTTCTTACTGTGGCAAGAGGAGCCTCATGTGAGTAGGTGTTGTTTACATAACGTACTGTATCAGGACATCTGCTAAATCCAAAGTGGCATCCTCAGCTGCAGTCAGCCACCTTCTTTTCTGCTATAAATAATGAATCTATTTTTTGCTGCAAAAGTAGTCCCATTGGGGAAAACTGATCAAGGCCATTTGCAGGGTTTTGTAGCTTTTAACGTGTTTTTCAGCTGGGATGCTTTGTCTGCTGTGCTAGTCCTCAAGCTGAGCTGTTCTACAGTTGGTGTGACACAGCTTCAGTGCAGTGTAGTCACCTTATAAAGCTTGTGAGGGACTTGGTTTGTGTCACATTTTGGGCTAAGGACTGGAGAAATCCATGAGCAACTTCCCACACGTTGCTTCCAGTGGGACTGAAACACCCAGTCTGATTACTTCCAGTAATCTGAAACACCCTCCCTTTGCCTGTGTCAGGTATGTTTTACTCTTTTAGACTTGAATGGATCATTATTTCTTTGTAGTTTGGTCTGTGAGGATTCACTGATTGTAAAGCAAACTCTGACCTATTACTAAGATGAAATCATGTTTTCTTATAGCTGTGAAAACGTAACTCGTGTTGAGTTTGAAAGCAATAAGGCTTCTGTGAGGCAAGGTTTTCTGACTCTGCTCTGAGGATAAATTACTTTTTAGGAGCATTCTATTATTGCATGGAATAGAATGTACCCACGTGTGGGTGGGAAGACTCAACTCCGGTGCTACATCAGTCTGAGAAATTAGAGGTGCTTGGAGGTGCAGCAATTTTAAACAATTCTTGCAGGGAAGGTGTGGTGTTTTCTGGCAGCTGTTGCTGAGGGGCAGTTTGAGACCCTCTGGATGCCGTTTAAGTGTCAGGTTTCATGTGAGAAGAGGGTAGTAGGGGAGTGGTGAAGGTTGGGGCTGCAGTGATAGGTGCCTCAACCTGGCTGTAGCTAAAGACTGCATTCAGACTTGGAGCACTTTTACTGGTACTGCTGGAGACAGCAAAGCATGGCTTGAACGATCAGAAGCTCAGTTAGCAAATTCAGATGAAAGGAAAGTGTTTCTGTTGTGTGTTTTGAACAACCTCAGCTATTAAATAGTGGGTTTGCTGTTACAGAATGGTTTGGGTTGGAAGGGGCACTAAAGATCATCTGGTTCCAATGGGCAGGGACACCTTCCACTATCCCAGGTTGCTCCAAGCCCCATCCAGCCTGGCCTTGGACACTTCCAGGGATGGAGCAGCCACAGCTTCTCTGGGCAACCTGCACCAGGGCCTTACCACCCTCACAATAAAGCATTTTTCCCCAATATTCCATCCATCCCTGCCCTCTGTAAGTCTGAAGCCATCCCCTCTTATCCTTTGCATCCCCTGCCCTGGGTGGGCTGCAGAGCAGTGACACGTGCTGTGCTTGCTCATCTTGGTGGGTGCCATCACTTTTACTGCTTTTCTCATTTTAATTTGCTCTCCCACTCCAGTTCTGGGCTTTAAATACTTGCAACTGGAATGGGATGGGTTCTGATTAAAATAAACATGATACAGCAATTAAGCATGTGATTATAGAATTTGTGCTCCCACCATTGGTAGGTAGGTTTAAACAAAAATGGGGGTGGGTAAAGGTGGAACCAATTTGTATTTAAAAAAAATAGAAGTTCTCTTCTGGGCTGTAAATCAGTTTATCAGATTTCTAGGTGCTTTGATTCAAGCAAAGATTTTCTTTTGCTGCCCTAAAATCAAAATGAAGCCAAAAATCACAGAACTGAATTAATTATCTTTGAGTTAAATCTTGCAAGTAATACTGTATAAACACTTCAGATCCAAAGGGGATTACAGGCAAATACTGAGCTGATGGAACAGTTTAGGGATGTTCTGAATTGCAAAACAGGCATTTAGAAAGCACTTCTGGAGCTGCACCTCTGGGCTGGGAGAGCATGGAGGGAAGGATGAGGGGAGCTTAGGGCAAACAGCCGAGAAGAAATTGGACTTGGCTGAGCCTGGAGAGACTGAATGAGAGCAGAGGACACAGAGAGGAAGAAGAATGGCTGAGTGTCTCAGTCAGGCATTACTCCCTGCTCCATCCCCTCCCATCTCAGGTGCTGCCAGTGCAATGCTCCATTCACTTGGTGGGCTTTGGGGTGTTTTCTGTCAGGAGCTATGGCTCAGTAGGGTGGGTGGAAGTCCTGGCTGCTCCTGGCACCAATGATCTTGAGCGAACATCTTTGTATGGGTCTGTTTACTCATCTGGGAAATGAGCATCAGCCATAGCAGGGAACTCAAATCAACTTCATCACCAAGTGCTTGGGATGGAATTTTACTTCGGATCATTGTTAAAATAGAGTGGGGTGTGAAATTCGGTGTTACTGTGGTGTGGCACAGATCACCTCATTGTGACAGCAGGGGAGGGGGAGAGAGAACTTAGGTGGTTTTTGTGATGGAGAATAATTAGTGTATTGCATAGTTTTTAATACTGTATCAGGACAGGTATCAAGTGCCAGATTCTTTCTTGTACAAGACAAATGAATTCTTTATCTTCTCTCTGTCTGCAATAAGACTACACATGATTAAATAATGGCTTCATTTCCCAAAGAACAGTAGATGTATCTAAAGTTTCTATCTTCCCAGTGCAGGCACCTACACAGATTTTTATATTAGTTATAGAAAAAAATTTGAAATGTTACTTTGTTTTCCTAGCATTTTGGAGTTTTTCCTCTGCTTGAAATGCTTTGACTTCTCTGCTCTCATTTTTACCTGCTGTGACTAGTGGTGCAAACTCCCTGCACAGTTAATTTCCTTGGATGATTTATTTACCAGTGACACTGCAGAGCCCTTGACATAGTAATTGCAATGATGTGATCATCCAAACATCAAAGGCAGGAGCCCCTGGTTTCTCATCTCCCTCACACTGCTGCAGTCCTCCCACCTCTCCCTTTGCACTCCCTCTTTGTTGCTTTAATCCTTTAGGGGAAAGAAAGAATTATGTCATTAATGGATATGAACTGGGGAGTGCTGGAGTAGGTTTCTGTACGTGACTGCTTCCCTGGCTGGCTTTGGTCAGAGGTGCCAAACTGCTCTGCTACATCACTTGGGCTTTGCTGTCCCCTTGTCCCCTGCCTGACCCAGAGCTTTAACTGGCTGTGTCCCAGCAAAGATGGCTTTGCTGTAGCTGGGCAGAGAACAGGGGTGGTGCCTGCTCTGCTCTTCCTGGAGTTGGACTGGGGGTGGGTGAGTGGGGAGAGCCCTGGTTTTCTTCTTCCCCATCTGTTTTTGCATCTTCAGGGATCAGACAGGTCTTGTGCAAGAGGGGAAGGTGCTCACCCCTTCATGGGCTGCGAGGACCTGGCTATGCTCCAGTCCTCCCTCTGCTCCCTGCATCTGATCTCAGAATCACTGGGGTTGGAAAAGCCCTCTAGGAGCACTGAGTCCCACCATTAACCCAGCACTTCCAGCTCCACCACTAAACCACATCCCTGAGCACCACATCTACATGTTTTCTGAGCATTTCCAGGGATGAGGACTCCACCAGTTACTTGGATTTTCTCTCTGCCTGCTGCCCAAGAGCCCAGCCTGGGCTCAGCCTCTGCAGGAGGAAGAAGTCTGCAAAGCCTGCAGCAGAGGCCCCTTGAGATTGGTGCCCAGCTGAGACCGCTCTGTCCTTGTCACCTCTGCCCCGTGGAGCCTGTCCCAGGCAGAAGTGATGCTCTCCCTGGCTGTGACTGACCCTGCTTGGGTCTTCAGAGCAGTCACCAGTCCACTCCAGTGTGGGCAGCAGATACCTGGGTACAGTGAATGCTGCAAACCAGAACCTGAGAGTGCTGGATAAACACAACTGTGTGGCTCCTAGAAATGTTTTCTACTTCCCCAGCCCTCTCCTCTTTGCTTTTTTCTTTCATATAAGAAGATATATCTTGCAAGAGAAGATGCTGGCAGGTTGAAGCAGAATCAGAACAGGCTTCATTCAGCAGGAAGGAATTTTAATTTTAAACCTGCTTCTGTAGGAACTTTGGTACCTCAGAAATGAGGCTCTTTGCTGGTCTGATTGGGATTGAAGAGCTCATTTCTTGCCCCCTCCCCTGTCAATTGCTGTGGGGCTGGGCAGATGTTGCAGATGTTCATCCCTTTGCTGTCCGAGTGCGGTGCCGGTTCCTTCCCAGCTCTGCAGCCCCACTCCAGCTCCTGAGCTCAGTGGGAACCTGGGATGCCTCTGTCTTGAGAACAAGCTTCCAAAGAGCTGAGTTTTGGAAAAGGCCCCTCAGCAGGGAGCTAAATGTTAATATGGGGGATTAAAGACTGCTTGGAAGTGGAAAGTCTGGCAGTGAGCGTTGAAGTGCTAAATCATTGCTCAGGGCATGCTGGTTTCGCCAATTTAGGCTGAGACCATTAATTAACTTGTTCTGTGAGTGGTCTCATCTCATTTAAGCAGCTTTCTGTTATTTGGGAGGAGTACAGAAGGGGAGAAAGTACTAGGAAGTATACTGGTATTTCTTTATCTTTTGAAAAGCAACTGGAAGCTCCAGCTCCTGCTGAGAGCAGAGTGGGGTGAATTCCCACTCCCAAGATAATGCACTCTGGGATTTGGAGGGACCAGCTGACCCAAGGCAATGCACTTAGCCCTTGGCACAAATTCTTTCTTTTCCCAGACAGCAGGAGCCAAGGAGGCTGCTGCTCCATTACATGCTAATAGTCTGAGAAATAAAATACAATTATTAGTTGAATTGTTAAATGGACCTAGAGCCTGAATGAGAGATTGCTTTCCAACAGTAACTGGAGCATACAGTAACAAAACAAAACAAAAAAAAAAAAGGCAAAAGAAGGATTGCTGCAGAGGTCTTGTGGACAAAGCTCCCATCTCCCAGGGCGTGACAGGAAGATGGGATGCAAGCAGGTCCAGCATGGGAAAAGCCTGTGACTTTGCTAGGTGCTGGGTAGCTTTGCTGCAAATTTTGGTATGGGTTATGTCCTTTTGTCTCTCAGTGAAGGTGGTAGGACACAGGGAGCAGCCAGCCTCTACTTGTTCCCCTGCAATGGGGAGAAAGATTCTGTTGGGAGACAACTGCCCCTACTCTTTCAAAAGAAATGAGGCCAGGAGTGTTTAAGCTTGTCTGCAGAGCTGTAGGTCAGCATGAAATCTGCTCTTCCCAGAATGGAATGCACGGTGGGGTGTGGAGAGGGAGGATGTTTGGTTGTGAGGGTTTTGTTTATGCCAGAAGCTTGGCTGGGTGAAGGCAGATGGAAGTAATTTCAAGGGACAGGAGCCAGCTGACAGTTGCATCTTGATTCAGAACAACCATGGGCGAGCCAGTCCTTGGAGGAAGCTTTTACCCTAACCCCTGTCATTTAGTGGTTGTTCTGTGCCCTAAGAATGAGGTTTTATGCTCCCTTACTGTCTGCCCATGGTGTTTTTAGATGCTGCTGCAACTCCAGCCCTTCCTGGTAATCACGGAATGACAGCTCACAGATGATGGGCAATGATGATTTCCATGATGTTTGCAGCTCTTAAAGGGTTGTGGCTCTTTGATTTCTCTTTTGATTTCTTTTCTTACATTTTAAGGTCCATACTCTTGGAGCGTTGATATTGCAATAGCTGCTCTCCCTTTGGTGGGTTTGTGAATCTCAGGGCAGCTGAGGAGATCATGGAAATAGGAACCTCAGAAGGCAGATGGAAAGAAGCCCAAATGATAACTGTATAATGCATTTCTCACTGCTTTATGCTGTCTTATCCCAGACACAGCTTTATCTTTCATCCCATAATTACGTGACTCCCTGTAGGCAGCTTAAAGTGAGCTTTCTAAAGGTCGATAATTTTATCTATTAGATGCCTCCTATGATCTCTAAGTGCAGACATGGGTACTTGAAGGAAGGTTTCCAGGGCAAATTCCTGTAGTTTCAATGAACTTCACTGGAGACTCAATTGCTTTGAGCCTGTTTAACAGGATTGTCCACATTTGCATTTGTGATAGGGTTGAGTAATTCGCTGCTGGAGGGGACTGCTTCCTCTGCCACCTTCCCTTTCAGCTTAAGCCTTGAATGCATTCCTCCAAGATCTTTTTCGTTTACTATACCTGTCCCAGAACCAACAGCTGGCATTTTTTGATCTTGGAACTAATGTTTTGAACTCCATAGGCATTTAAAAAGTGTCTTTTTTTTTTTTTTTGGCTTGTCATCTTCTTCTAGGTTCTATTCTGTGTAATTGTTCATACTAAAGGAAAATGAATTTTCATAGGTGGTGAAGGGAATAGATGTTCTTCCAGGCTGAATTCAGCTGCAGCTGTGTAAGACAACACTTGCAATGAGTAGCTCAGCAGTGTGATTCAGCGTGCAGAGGTCACTCAGCCCAGTGGTTACACTAGCCACGTCCATTCATTCCTCGGTGCTGCCTGAATCCACTGCCCACGCTGGTACGTGTCCTTTCCCTAAGGAAAGGGAAAAAGAGCAAACTTGTGAGCTGCAGGCTAAAGCAAACAGATAAGAAGCTTTGAAAACAGATGGGACTCTTTGAATCAAATCCTGGAAGGGGGAGTGAAAGGCGTTGGGGGCTCATATGCAAGGGGGATGACTCACTGGTGTTGTCATCGAGGTTTCCTCTTACAGGATTAGTGATTGTTGCCGGAGAACATCATTTATCAGAACCCAAATTGGAGACTGAAGTCTCTAACCTGAGACCCCTTCGCTAAGGCACAGGGTCATTCCTCCAGCAAGGTCCCTCTGGCTCTTGCTCCAAGGCTCTGGTAGCGGGGACCCTCAGTGCTGCAAAGGGTGCTGCAGACTGTCAGGGCTAGCGCCTCGCCAGCCCTGCTCCTCGGAAAATTACAAGCACTAGGAACCAAATGGGATCGCATCGGGGATTCATTTGGCTGGTGCAGAGATGAAGTGAAATCGTTGGATTCCTGTTTGGAGGGGAGAGTGCCTCTAATCCTCAAGTGCCTGACGCTGCAGGAAACTGGGTTTGGAGCGTGCTGCCAGCTGCACCTCTGCACTCCTCTCTCAAAATACTTTTCTTCCTTTTGCCCCAGTAACTGCGAGTTTGGGTGTGGTTCCCTGCAAACTGGCCCATCATAGAGTACATGTGGATGTGTGCTGGAGAGGGACCCTACTGCCGTCTTCTCACAATCCCTGGTCCTGGGGCAGGCCCTGGCTTTGTCTGATGGGCTTTTAGGAATAGCTTGTCATTGCTGAGTCTTTGCTAGCTCTAATCTTGAGTGTAGCCTGAGCTTTTATTTAACTACAACAGGGCAGAGCAATGCTTTGGTTAGAAGACTGCTTCTGGATGGGAAAACATCTGAAAAATTCTTAAAAAACAGACCTACCAAAACCCCAAAAGAAATCACCAAACCCCTACCTCTGGAGGTGTCACGGACCAGAAGAAATTAAGAGTTGTCAATCTCACCATTGCTGCACAGATTAGGAGGCATCACCTGGAGAATGTAACACCCCGACACAGGGAGCAGAGTCCCAACTCTGCAGGACCACGGATTTTCCCTCTCCTGGGGTGATCTGGCACAGGCTCCCAATTGTGCTGTGTATCGAAACAGCCTCTTGAGAAGTTGTGCTCAGCAGCTCAGGCCAAGCCCCTCGTTGCCTTGTGGGGCACTGCAGATTAGTGCTGGTGCAAGATTGGGCTCTTACCACAATCTTCAGCTCTTTAATTAAAGTGACGTAGAACAAAACGGGGAGAATTAGCTAAAAATAACAACTCTCAGAAGTACAGCTCATCTTTATATTAGGCTTGTCCTCACTTTCTCTGCTGCTCTGATAAGGAGGATGTTCTCCCTCTGGGATGGAGGAATAAACTGGGATGAAACTCGTTTGTTGGGGCATTATCTGTTAATTAATTTTGAACACTAATCCTGTGCCCATACACCGTTTCTTTCTCTCCTGGTTTTAGAATGTAGAATACAGTTCTGTTCAAGGAGAGGATGGGCGGCTTGTGCTGTGTTGTAGGAAGGGGAGGTTGTGTTGTCCCCTTGTCCCCGGGGCTGGGGGAGGTTTTCCCTAGCCCTGTGCTGCAGCTCATTTTTAGGAAGGTGGGAGCTTTCCCAGGAGCCCACCCAGAACAAGGAGAACTTAATATTCCCCTCAAACGATGCCCTGAGCTTCAGCTGCAGCCTCCTGGTGGTGGGAATCCCCTGGGGCAGGGTGGAGGGGCTGGTCCCGTGTATCCCCCTGGAGCTGGCACTGCTGGGAGGGACTTTGCCTCCACGGTGGGTCATGAGCCCTGTGTCAGTCCCGGCAGTGCCTGTGGTCCTGGACTAGGCTCTCAGGAAAGCACTGCCAGAAAATTACTTTAGTTGAGGAAAAAGAAAATATATATCATATTTTTCCTATACATTTCTCTATTTAGAGTAAACTGAAAGAATATTTGAGCCTCTGGGCAATATGAGCTGGTTTCCTTTTTGTACCCAGGCTTCTGATGGAAGACATTCTGGTTTTAAGTGGTCTCTTTAATCTGATGGGAAGTTTGCCATTCAAACAGGGGAAAACATGGACTCTTTCTTTAATCTTTTTTTGATTAGGTGATATTAGTTTTCTTTCCTATTCTTTTTAGTCCTTTCTCTGGCTCAGCAGTTACTCCTGGCTGCCACTGCATCCTGCTCATTTAGCTTTGCCCAGTCTTTCAAAATCAATATATGATGCTAAATTACTGGAGTTGGAGAATAAAAGAAAAAAAGAAATCCAGTATGGGGTTTTGGCATGTAAGTATTGCTTATAAAGTCCTAGGATGGTCTTTAATACAAGCCATCTTGCTTTCTCATTTCTGGTGTACACGTAAGTGTCCATAAGTGAAAATCCCTGTTCAAGGAAAGGAGTAATAATATTCAGCAATCCTGGAAAAGGGCTAATTCTTCATTCTGTCCAAGTTTCTAAGCTACTGCAGGTGTCTGAGGCAGTGATTTCATGTGCTGCCCTGCAGATTCTTTCCCACAGTGGCTCACTTTCTAGTAACAGAGTGAAGGGTGACCTCTGTCCTGTCATCTTGCTATGAGTTCAGGTGGATTGAGGGACAGAGTGGAAGAAATGTGTATGAAACACATTCCAGCTTGCCCATGTGTTCTTAGAATACACAGAGCAGGAAAACATTAATTACGTGGTGGCTATGGACAAGACTGATTTCTCACAGGGGAATTCTTGGATATGGTGTGTTTCACTCCTTAAAGCAAGGAGAGATTTGGGATCTGACATTTGGAGTCTGGGTATGGAATTGGGACCATGATGGCCTTGAAGAGCTGAGAGCAGCTTATAACGAGGAAAATTTTCTTCTTAAAATCCAGTGTTCCTTTTGGCAGTGTATTTTAAATTATGTTCCTTTCTAGACCGAGAGCAATTTTCTTTTAACAGAGATCAATTTGTGAAGACTTATCTATAATAAAACTGAATTTGGTTGGTTAAAATGTGGAGCAGAACTGACTGAAGGGCAGTCCCTGCTGAGATGGGGTCACCCATGGGGCTGTGCTGGGTTCAAGCCCCTCCAGAACCATCTGTTGGCACTGGAGGGACTGACCGAGCCTGGAAAGGCTCCAGGAAGTTTTGGATCAGATTGCAGGTCCCTCACATAAATAACATGCCATCAGAAAAGGGTCCACTGGGAATATTTGATCTGTTCAACTGTTGGTCTAAGCAAACCAATCCCAGTGGAGGTTATTAAATCCTGGTGAGAATTTACACTATCTACCTTAAATCCCTATTCCCATGGTATTTCCTAATAGGATAAGGTATTGTTGCCATACAACAGCAATTACACCATGGTAAGAATTTACTGTAAATACCTAAAATGCAGAGCAGGTCTCCAAGCATTGGGATTTGATCTCACTGTTTCTGGCACAAAAGAATTTAGCCAGTAAGGTCCTGGGTATTCCCACGGGAAAGGGGAACTTCCCTGTGGTGCTGTTGGTTCATTGATTTATATTTGTCTGATATAAGCAGGAAAACAAAATTAGGGCCCGATTTATTTTTTTGTGTGTGTGAATTGCTGAGATTTTTTATGAATTGCTGTTTTTTCCCCTCTCTGGGTAGCCAAATAATTCTCTGCCTCTTTCTCCTGGGGTTGTGGAGACAAATTTAGAGGTTCTGCTGAAAAACCTGCATTGTTCAGTAAATATTGGCGCTTTCATGGGGAAAAACCATCAAAAGCGGGGTTTAATATTGGAGTTGGTGATTTGAGCAGCAGGGCGCTGGGAGCACGGAATGTCCCCTCTGAGAGCCTCTGTCTGAGCCACTCCACATGCACGGGATGGGGTCAATAAGGTGTTTCATTCCTCCCTCGCCGCCCTGCGCCGTCGGAAATGGGGAGTGCCGTCGGTGAGTTCCTGCCGGAGCGCTCCGAGGCTCAGCGCTGCGGGGTTTGGGGTGCGGGAGCTGGCTGCCCTCTAGTGAGGCGCTGCCCGCGATGGAGTCGATAAATCCCTGCGGCCATCGCCGCTCCCCGTCCGCGGCACCGCCCGGGTTTTGATCGGCGTTCATCCCTTTATCCCTCCCTGGTGGGAATCTGGTCACGGGCCGAGCGCTGGGTGTTGGGTGAGAGGGGCTGAATTCGCCTTTCCTGAAGAGCATCGCCGCCGGGGGTGGGAGGGCGCCTGCGAGGACGTGGTATCCGCATAGTAAAAGTTAACGAAATTGTGGGGAGGCTTTGAACGGCTGCAGGAGTGCACCAGTGGGCTGGGACAGTGTGTGCCCTGTGCTGCTGTGCCTGGTGGTGGGAGCCCCCTGTTCCTCTCGGTCGTGGGACAAGCTCTGGGTACCACAGTGTGCTGGCATCCCTCTGTGCCAGCCACACCGTGCAAGCACCGGGAAGGGTTTTGCTTCGTGTCCATAGGGCTGAAATACTTCAGGATGGGCTTTTTTATCCTGTGTTTCTCTGGCTGTTTGTACGTTGTAGTAATCGTGGTGTGCACACGTGTGGGGAGGGTTGAAACCGGTGCAAGTCCTGCCGGCTGCCACCATCATCGTCGTGATCACTGGGATTAAAAATACAGTTTTTGAGATGAGGTTGGCAATCCTGGACTCCTTGGGGGCCAAGGCTGCCCAAGCAGTGTGGGCTGCTCCCCTAGGCTTGAGTTTTATGTGTGAGAGCTCCCAAAACTGTGAGCAATGCCTGCTGCAGCTGCCGAGGGGAAAAGCCAGGGAGAGCAGGAGATTTTGGCAGCGTTGGATGTTTTTGATGCTGGAGCTGCTGTCTCCAAGAACAGGTGTGTGGATGCAGGAGGGGAGCCACAGCAGAATTCACCCAGGAGGGGAATTGGATGGATTCCTTGCATAAGGGCAGGCTTGAAACAGTCGCCAGTGCCCTGGGCCATGGAAAGACCGGTCCTGCAGCAGGAAAGTGCTGCTGCTTTTTGGGGATACCCAAGGGCTGGAGGAGGGAGACTGGGTAAGTGGGGTCAGAAGAGCTTAGTCAGGATGTGTTTGTTTGAAGGATCTGCTTCAGCCTGGCTCCTGTAATTTGGTAACAAGTATGTTTCTGCTCCTTGGAAACCCTTCATTCATTAGCCTAATGGAGGGAAGGATTATGCAGGCACGAAGGTAAAAGATGCAACAAAAGAAGAGGTTTGCATCTGGACTGAACCAAGGCATGCAGCAGGAGTGGCTGCTGGGCTGGGGGACACAGGAGTGTGACCATGGAGCTGTGCTGTGGTTCATTCTGGTCTTGGCTGTGTACCTGGTGTTTTCTGTAATCCATGTCTGCTGTTACAGGCTGGGATATGGAGGTTGTTCTGTGTGACTGTAGGTAAAAATCTGACAAAATGTTTCCATTTAGGATGCGTGAGATTTTTGCAAGGGAAAATAGATATTCTGCCTTGTAGTGTCCCATAAAGACACTGAAAAAATAGTGAAATAATGAAAAGGATGAAATCCATACATGGTGTATAAAACTGAGGATGAGCAAAGGCTAGAGAACTGTATTAATTGATTAGGCTTCTCCCAGCAAAGCAGTCCAACAACAGGCCAGAAGTGCACTCATGCAGAGATGCTTTAAGATGTTTTAAATCCTGAATGTCAAAATCTCCAAGTGGAGTGTTCTGGATGCTGTAGGCAAGGCAGTGGCTCCTTTGGGGGTGCTGATTTTACACACACCTCAGGGATGCACAGTGAAGCAGGTGAATCTCTCCCCAGACAGCAGCAGGTCTCTACTAGAGGGCTGAAATGCAGCAAAGCACAGGCACTAGCAGTGCTGCAGTGATGAAGAATGACGTCTCCCTAGGAAGTCGTTTTACTGGGAGAAATGAGAAAAAGCATCCCAAGTTCTGAGCTCATTGGGGCTCTCTTGAAGAACTGAAGATTGCGTTTCTGATGGCATCGAGGGGGAGTCCCACAGCCACAGGTGGGCCAGTGGCTCCTGTGCCAGGCTGGCTCGGCTTGGAATCAGCCTTTTCCTTGGCTCTGCTGGCTCAGAGCTGGCTGCTGTGTGTTTTGGTGCATTTGTGTGGTGCATCCCTTGGGCAACAAAGCAGCTACTGAAACCTACAACCATGGGAGTTGAGCTATTTAAGGTATAAGAAGAGTATAACAGGTTGTACTTACAGAGCAGCTGGGCCTTTTTGAAGCATTGATGGATCCTCTCCTTCCGTGGGAGATGAGGGCAGGTTGTTTGTAAAGTGATGCTGTTGTCTTGATTTCTTACAGCCTGTGACATAGATGGGGCTGGAGGGCAGAGAAGTGGAAACGAGACTCCCCATTCCTGACTGAACAATAAAATTAGGGCTGTAGAAGAGGAGGTGCTTATATGTGAAAAAAAATCTGGAAGGAGGAAGGGTTTGTTTTGCTACAACTTTGGCATTGAAGTTCTAGGTCTTGTTTTGTCCTTACTTCAGTCATCAAATTACCTCTTTGAAAGTAGCTAGGCGAAAGTCTTAAATCCTGTGAAACCACTTGGTTTTTTGGTTTTGTTTTCCAAGCTGGGGCAGGAGCAAACACATGACTTACACACCTCCTGTGCCGAGCTGGCCTTCCGCAGAGGCAGCAACAGGCTGAACCAGTTTGCTCGTTGCTTTCGTCTGCTGACAGGCGCTCTCTTGTCCTGGGTGCCCTGGGAGGTGCTTGGCGGCTTCTCCCGGTGCTGCAGGAATTCCCCTGCCTGCAGCCACCAGCTCGGGCGCCGTGGTGTGTGGCCAGCAGCCTTTGGCCAGCGACAGCCGCCCGGACGAGGCCGTGCAGAAGACCCAAGCCGAGGTGGGGGGGCTGAGCGGAGCATCCGAACACCGACTAAGCAGAGTTTTATGGCGTGTGGCAGAGGGTGAGGTGTGCAAGCAGCTTTCCCTTCCAGGAGGTGCCTGTCTCCTGAGTCTCAGGTGAGAGGAACTTCTTTGACTTGATGAGTTCATTGAACCTGGGAGACTGTTACCACCTTCGGAGCTGGGGGGGCGTGCCTGTGGTTGGTGGAGGTGCTCCTGGAGCTTGGATCAGAAGTGACAGAGCATGAAGGGTATTCAGAGGGTTCTCCCAAGTTGATTTTGCATGGGTGTTGCTCACGGCAGCCCTGCTACTGGTGTGGTTCCCAGTGCTGGGCTGGCTGGTGGGGCAGCTGTCCATTTGGACATGATGTTGACCATGGGTGTTGAGGGGATGAAGGATTAACCGTGTGGGAGTGCGGTGCTGGCTTGGGCCAGGTGCTGGAACCTGTACCAGAACCTCCCAGCCCCAAAATGCTTGCTGCTGCAGCAGCAGCCAGAGCTGCTCCAGCTGTAGAGGGCTCTGCTCCCCTTGCTGAGCACAGAGCCCCACCAGCTGCTCTGCAGGCAGAACAGCAGGAATTTGGGTCGAGTTGGAGTGTGGGTTTTGCTCTGTTGCCTGCCAGGTCTCCAGCAGTAGCTCAGGGGAGCTGCAGATGGGGCAGCCCTGGGAGGGCTCTGCACCCCCAGCACCGGGGCTTGGCACATCCTGAGTTCCCCCTGGGGACGGTCACCCCTTGGGTCTGCTCTGTGCTGAGCTCCCTGGTCCTTTGATCACTGAGATCTGCCTGAAAACTTTACACACAAGAAGCTGGAAGCTGCCTGACTGACGTCTGAGGCTTTCACAAGTACTTGTGTACAAGTCCCTTAAACTTCAGTCTGAAGATGGATGTGGGACTGTTGGCTGCTTTTCTCCTACTTTATCACAGTGGAAAATTTGCAGCAACCCTCGGAATACTTAGAAGAGAAATTGCTGATTTAATTGTACTCTGGCACAAGGCACAAACAGCTGGAAAATGTGCCTTCCTCTGCAGTATTTTAAGGATGTGTAGCATCATCAGGGGCTATTCACTGGAGCTGGCACTGTGAGCCTGTGCTGTATGACAGAAATGTTCTGTCCCCACCTTTCAGTAGGCTGTGTCCCAAATAGGCAGTGGGCAGGTGACAGATCGCTTTCTCTTGTGACAGATCCTCTGCCCAGCAGCTCAGCTCTGCCTTGGGAGGGCTATGGGAGTAAATCCCTGCAATGGAAGCTGGCAGGAAGCATATTGAGAAACAGATGGTGCTGTGCTACAATTTTACCTGCTGTAAGGCCAATGCATCACTTAGCAGTACAGAAGCAGGACTTGTATTCCCCGGGCTGCTGTGTTCTTGTGGGGGGAGGCATTATTTAGCATTCTGCAGCAGGGGAAGGGGGAAAGATGTTCAATGTAACTCTTTCATATTTTTTTAAACTTCTTGAGGATTTGAAAGTGTAGCACCAGCTAGATTTGTTTTTGAAGGCCAGAATTTGTTTTCCCCTCCTGTGTGAAATCTAGCCATGAGTTAGTTGTGTGCTGAAGGAGCTTGCTGTCTCTGTGCAGAAGGGACAGATATCCCCATGTCCCTGCTAAGGCCACCGAGTGCCTGGGGAGGGTGGGAAGGACAGGACTGGGGGGGTGGGACAGTCCCCTGTATCTATGCCCCTAAGGAGCAATGTTACTGTCTCTGCAGGCAGCCTATGGGACATTTGAGACCCTTTCACCCTTCAGCCGTTCTTTAGCCTCCAAAACCCTAGTCCTGGAGCTGTTCCCACTCAAAAGCTACTACCTGCCTTGAGGAACAGGTACATGGGGCAGGAGGGAATGAAACTGGGTTTAGCAGAGTCCAGTCAGAAGCAGCTGGAAGTTCTCCTTCCTCCTGATGTAGAACTGTAGGGAGAGGAGGACCAGGTGCTCTGGTTTCCCTGGGCTGGATGTCCCCTGTCCCCTTCCAGCCATGTGCACAGGACGGGAGTAGGGTTTTGGGAGGCATCCTCCAGGACCAGCTGGGCAGGACACAGTGACCTGCTCAAACAGGCAGGCAAAGGGCCTTTTGTGCTACTATCTTGCCTATTAAGGTGAATGAGAATAGCAGGCTTTTAAGAAGAAAAAAGTCAGTTTGATCCTCCGACCTCTGAAAGGGCCTAATATAAGCACCCCAGCTCTACTTCCAAGCATCCTCTTCCTGCTCCAAATGGCTTCCTTTCCCCGGCTAAGGTCTCCTGTCCTCTCCAAGGAGGAAGGGAAAAATGCATTATAATTCTGCAGTCTTGGCAAGGGAGGACTCACACCCATGAAAACAAATACCCGTTAATTAGGACCATGAAATGCTGATTGAATCACAGCTCTGATAATGGCAAGAGCAGTTTTCAAGTCTGCTTTACATCCTCAGGGGGCGGGAAGAGGGAAGCAATGGGATTTCTTTTTTTAGGAAGCCATTTTAGCCCCTCTTGTCCATCTATTTAAAAATCTCTCTGCCAACAGGTACTACTCAATCCTACATTGTTTCCATTGGAAGCGAGGGGGAGAGTGAAGTTACTGCCTGGGATAATTGTTAACAAATGCAGAATTCTCATTTGTGCCCATTATAGCAGGAATAACTTTTAAAGTATATGAATGGTCTCAGATTGACCTCCATTGGGGAGTTCATGCTGTTGCAGGATGGCCAGAAGAGAGATTAGGAAACTGTGGGGAGCCTGGCTGGGCTAAGGCCCCACTCTCAGCATGTCTGCTCTGCTTCCCTTTTTGCCAAGGTGATGAGGGGAAAAGTTGAAAGGAGTTAAAAACCAGAACAAAACACTGGATCCAAAGTATATTGAGTTTTAACAGGCTGTTTTATCAAGAGTGCTTTGGCAAAATGGGAGAATGGCCTCGCCCCTTTTGTTCTCCCCAGTTAGCTGCAAAATGAGTGACTCTGAGTTGTGGGCTGAGGTAACACCCCTGCTGCTGCACCCTTGTCCTCACCCTCCACAAGTACTGGGATAAGGGGCTGCGCAGTTTTCCCTGTGGATCTGTCCCTGGCCACCAGCTGTGGGGACAGATGTGCTGGCAGGGGGGGACTTGCTGTGCCCCATGTGTCTGGTGGGGCTGTGGGAACGGGACGAGGTGTGGGTGAGCACACCTGGCAGGGACGAGGCTCCGTGCCCAGCACCTCACCCTGTTTCCCGCAGGGGTGAGGTCCTGCTGACCTCAGCGGGCTGATTCAGCCGAGGCCACAGCCCCCGTGGCCATCCCAGCCTTTCCCTCCCGCTTCCTTTGCCATTGTGTTTGACATTTCCCAACGTCACCGCTCCCACCCTGCTCATGCTCCCACCCTGCCACATCTGATACCGCTGCTGGTGCCAGGCCTTTCTCTTGGTGATTTCTTTATAAAAAGGGAGGGAAAATTGGATCAGGACTCACGGCTTTTGAAGGAGCTTTGCTCAGCTTGTACGTGCAAATGTGTTGTGTAAACTTGAATTGTCTTGGTGAGAAGAGCTTGGAATTTCTGTAGTATCAGTGCAGATTTCTTGTCCAGCTCCTGAAAGCTCCAGGGTGAACACTGACCTGTGTGGTGGCTCCAGAAGGAACCTTGTGAAGCACAGAAGCAGAGTTATGGTTCAGGTTTTTGGTGCAGATCTTGTGGGCCACAGCTGCACCAGCAACAGGTTCACGACCTGCGTGAGTTCCTGCGGCTGGGTAGAGAAAAAAAAATAAAATTATATAAGTATGTTTAATATAATTTGGGTGGCTTGAATAGCTAATGACTGCGAAGTGCCTGTTGGGGCTAAGAACAGAACGGCAGTGGCAGGAGGAGCTGCAGGAGGTGAAGAGTCCCCAGTGGGGTCGGCGTGTTTGTTGGTGGGGCAGCGCGTGGGGCTCCCAAGGCATGCCCGGCCTCCCCGTGAGCCTATTGAGGGCAGCTGGAGGCTTTCCACTGGTTTCAATGGGCTTTGGATCAAGCCCATGGCATGCTGCTTGTTTGTTTTGGATGCCTTCTGAGGATGAAAACATCCTTTCAATGGCTGCTCTTTCTCCTTCTCCTTTGGATCAGCTGCTCCTTGCAGCCCCATGGCCACAAAGTGACTCCTCTTTGGGAAAATGCCATGAGCTGCTCAACTTGTTTCCTTCTCCACAGCCAAACACCCTGAACCGGGCTCACCTTCAAGAAATGCTTTACACCAGAGCTCATCTGGTCTAACAACAAGACATCCCAACCAGCCTCCTTCCAATTTTAGGTGGTTATTGCCCATTTATTTGTCCAGAGCTGGCAAATGAGCACTGTATAGGTACTTTGTTAATAAAATGAGGCACTAATTGTTGTTGCAACAGATGAGACATTGTGAAATGTTGTTTTTGTGTTTCCTAGGTCTGGAAGTACAATTGCAGCAGACCTGTGTTCACAGAAAACATCGGTCCATAGCACTAAAAGTTCTGGCAATTTATTATACAGACTTACAGTACTAATTTTTTTTTGCCTCTTCTATTAACAAGTGCTCTCTCTTTCCACTGGTTTGTGATTCTTCTCTGGCTGGGAAAATGCACAGCTCTGCCTCGAAAGGATTTGAAGTGACCTCACCTATAGCAGGTGCAATAAGATCTGTTGTCTTCAGGTTGTGCAGGATCAAGTCCTAGATGAAAATGTCCACAGGACCATTCTCTTGGGCATGCTGGCATGGTGGGGCTGGGGCCTGGGGGAGATGAAGTGGGTGCTGGTGGCCCTGGGAGAGCATCAGCTGCTCTGCTGTGCTGCTGCCCTCATCCCTGGCAGCCTCTGCCAGCCAGCAGCCATGGGCATGGGTTACTTTCAGTAAGGATTTTGATGGAATGCTTGTATCAGTGTTGGTGCTGTGCTGTGCCAAACTCTGAACGGACACAGAAGCGAATCCTGCTCTGCTGGGTTTGTGGCCTGGAACTGGGATAGGGAGAAGAAGCACGAAGGCATCCAAGATGTTGTCTTGGTTCATGTTTGATGGCATGCAATGATTAAAAAAACTGTCATCTGAGCAGGTACACAGGGAAGGGCAAGTCCTTTCCTAGGTACACCTTCCCTGCGCTAGGCATGACCCATGAAGTCTAATCAAGGGCAGAGCATTGCTCTGAGTCATGATTTTTCTGGAGGCTACAGCATCCTGAGTTACTCATCCTAAGAGAATGAATGCACTGAGGATATAATTATTAGAGTTAGATATCACTTATTCTCACTCTTTAAAAGATTCTTGTCAGGAAACTGGTAGGTTTGGGTTCTTATTTTTGTCTTCGTGTCCATATATATCATGCAAAATGCTGAAACTTCACTACCTCATTTATGCTTCCTCTTACAGAGCTGTAGATCTCTGCCCAGTACTTAGGTTATGTAGTAATTCTGCCCCATTTGCCACAGATTAATGAGGCTATAAAATAATCATAAAGCTGTGGCAGCCGTGGCTTTTCACGCTGCTCACGTACTTCTATCTACTGTGAAATACTTCATCCAGAAGTAATTACCTGGCTTCTCCAGGCTCCCTTTAATACTCCCTGACAATTCAAAATGAAGGAGACGCTGCCCCATTTTTGTCTGGGACATTAGCAGGGCAATGGCAGCATCCATCGTGGTGCCTGAGGGAAGCTGAGCAGGTGTGGCACCTGTCGGGGAGCACAGTGTCCCCCTGAGTGACCAGAGCGGGGGGGGGACAGGGCGGTGTGGGACAAACCAGTGAGGCTGGATGTGTCACCTGCCTTGGAATCCTTTGGTCCTGCAGACCTTGAACCTGCCACTTCCCTGATAAGACCCTGAAGCATTTCATGGCTCCAGTAAGGCGATGGACAGGAGGAGTGTCCAGCCACACAGAGGGATTTGGCATTGCTTCAGCTGCTGGGAAGCTGCTGCAGCAGGTCTGGGCGGGAGGTGAGGGGACTGTACTGACTCACCTGAATAATTGGGCACAGGAGGTAGAAACTTTGTCAGCATGGTGTGTCAGTGCACAGAGGATGTTACGGTTTTGCCTCCAAAACTAGGATGCTGAAAGTATTTTGTGCACTTTATTATTCCCCCCTGCCAGTTCGGGGGAGATAGAGGTACCAGACCACTGAGATTGGAGGTATGGAGGGTGTTTGTCTCTTCCTATAATTGATTTTCATGGGGTGTGATAGCTGCTTGTCCCTTTGCTCTGCAGGGTCTCAGTCCCTCTTTGGAGGCTCCTTGTCCCCTCTCAGGCTTGGGGCCCATCTCTGAGGGCTGGTACTGGGGTAGGGGGGCACAGCACAGCCTGCACAGGAGTGAGAGTGACCTGCTGCTGGGCTGGGACCTAGTTAGGAAGCAGTGAGGTGAAATCAGCAGCTTGGAGAGGAATTGCTTTTCCTGCCTCAGCTTCCAAAGGCAGCCAGTCTCTCCCCCTGTGCCATCACTTCCTGTGGGTGCTTCCCAGAAGGATAGCCCTGAGCTGGGGGTCGGGGTGTCCTCCCTCTCACAGGGGGCTGGCGGGGGTGAATCATTTCCTCTGGCAGCTCTGTCTCTGGGAGGCTCTGGGTGAAGCCCTCTCTGGGAGGGTGGTGGTGGTGCCAATCTCTGCAGCTCTGAGGATGCTCCATGTTTCCACCCTGTGCTGTTTGACCTCTCATTTCCTCCAGATGTGACTTGGGAGTAGCACCAAGTGCAGGATGATTTCCCACGTCACTGGCGATGACTGTCCCCTCCTGAAGGAGCTTTCCTTGACAAGGAAACCCTTCCCATGAAGCAGAGAACAAGAGGGTGGTTTTCCAGGGTCCTGCCCCATCCTGGAGCAGGGAAGGCAGTGTCACGTCCTGACCTGCTGTGCTGTGTCCCTGGGCAGGTCTCTGTGCCCAGAGAGGTGCAGACAGTGGTGCTGGTGGCTGGGTACATGTCAGCCTTCCTGCCAGTCCCCATCTGCTCTGCTGGCCATCATCTATGCAGCTGAGAAAGGACATAAACTTGTATTTGGAAAGCATTCACAGGCTCTGTTGTGTGTGATAGAGGCAAGTCCTCTTTCAGCTGGAGATCAAACTCTTTTCTCCCATTTCCTCATCCTTCTTTCCCCCCAAGTCTGGGCTGGTGTTTCTCCCTACTGGGTATCTTTTTGGTGCAAACTGACTTTGAGGCTGTGAAGTTTTCCTGCCTTAGAAATACATATTTACAACAATTTAAATACAATTTGTATGCAGGTATATGTTAATAGTGACCTGCATTAGAAGTCCTGCTCCCTGGTGCCAGATGTCACGTAGTCTCCTTGAACCATGATTGTGTTTGGACACGTGAGGTTCCATTGAAGCCAGTGGAGCTGTGCCAAATTACAGCCCTGCTGCACTGGCCATAGGGTACTGGAGGAACTAGGTTTGTGTTCTGAAAACTGGGTGATGTTGTTCTGATGGTGATAGCATGGTAGTGCAAGATGATAAACCCTGACTCGTGAAACTGGAGCATCTGCTACTTGTTTTGAACCTGACCTGATTTTGTAGTTCTGGGTATGGCAGGTATGAAATTGGCTGTTTGAGGAATCAGACAGCAGCTACTAAATCATTTATAAAGTTAAAAGACTGTGGCACTTCATTTCTGATGTGAAGTGCTAATTAGTTTGCTATGGGATCCAGACTGCAGGAAATTTGTGTTTCTGGCACAGTGGCTGTTCATCTTTAAAAATGTGTTTGTCACGGTGTTATGTTTATATTATTAGTGTAGAGCAATATAGTACAGCCCAGGCTCTGTGAGAGGAGGGAAAACATCAGCCCCTCATTTAGAAATATGTAAGGCTGCTGTTCAGTAAGCTTATTAGAGGCTGTGCCTTATCCAGAGAGGAGGGCATAGGGTGTATCAGCCTCCCTCTGGAGCTGTGGATCATTTTGGGTGTAGTTGTGGCTTTCAGCTACATCAGGCACTTGACACAGGTGCAATTCAGTGGGCAAAAGGTGGGAATTGAAATTCCTGGTGCAGAACCTTATAAATAAATAAATAGCTACACCGGCTGCTGTTGTTAGCGTTAAAGGAGAGTAGCGTGGCCCTTTCATTCTTTCTAAATTAAAGTTTGATAATGTGAACGACAATAAATAAATCTTTGTGTAAGTGTAGACTTAATTTCGGAGAGGTTCCCAAATTTGTGCTAATATGAAGGATTAAGTAGGTTAGTTAGAGGCACATTATGATTAATTCTTTTTGATAATCTCGAGGAACCAAATTGGTTTGCACTTTTACCAGAAGTTGAATCTTGTGTCAAAAACTCTCGATCAGGGCAGGCTGGATTACAGACTTACCCTGTGCTGCTGCTTAAGCATCTTATGTTCTGAGAGGTTAGAACATCAAAGAGAGGGTGCCTAATGTCTGCATTTCACTTTATATTTAAGTTGGTAATTAAGGGCCAGAGTGTAGCAAAACCGATTTTTGAAAAGTCACTTCATCTTTATTTGGGGTTAATTGCATTAATGCTCACAGCTTGGCAGGCTTGGTTCATGACAGGAATGTAAAAAATAAAGTGGTAGGGGATATGCAGCCTTCAGCATTGTCTGAAAGTCCTAATTCCCAAGTAATCCTGTTGTTCATGCTCATGAAACTGCCTACAAAACAGCACCTTTGAGCAGTTCTTAAGTTTATTTTTAAAGGCAGTGTAATTGTGTGCTGTTGGCTTCCAACTTGAGCAAAATGTAAAGATTTTCATGCAGGTCTGCACAGAGATTTGTACAGGAAGGAGAAACACGTCTGGATGAAGCAGGATGAAGTGGGACTGCAACTGGTTCCTGGTGGGAATTGAGAGGACAGGGAGGTTTTTGGGTTCTAGCATGGACCTCAGTGATGGCTCTCATTGCCCTGAGCCCACCCAGGGGGTCAGGGCTTGAGGCTTGGAGCCCTGGGAGTTGAGGTAACAGCAGATGTCAATAGTGGTGTGTGCCTTGAAACACAATTGTCTCTCATAACTTTGTGAGGGCTCTGTGGGTATTTTTTTGTGTTCCCTGAAATTTACTGCTCCTCCACAGAATGTTACAAATATTGGCTGCAATCAAGTGTAGTCAATGTGAGTGCAGATTATGGATTAGAGCATGTTTTAAAGCTCTGGTGAGGACAGACATCTGCGAGCCTGCAGAGTTGGGCATTTTATGCGTCTGCACAGTAACTCACATTTTTTTTTTTTTTTGTGGAAGGTTTAGAGACTGAAAATGATCAAAGCTTTAATTTCATTAGCTATCACCAGGGACTTTGTGTGTTTGTGTGTCCTTTCCTGTATGCCTAATCAAAAGTCCCATCTAGGAGCAATACTGTGTTGTAGATTTAAAAGCAGATTGATGCTCTTGTCCTCTGGCCTCACAGGCAGATGAATTCTTTATTCATGTGAACTTCATGTGAGCAACTTTGAAAAGAGGAGCAGCAATTCAGCTAAGCCCCGTTCCATTAATTTTGGCATAGAAGGTAACATGCAAGGAAGCCTGAGAATCCACTTGGGATCATCTTTTCCTATTATGTTGGTAGCATACAAAAAAAAAAACAACCCAAACCTTTGTTCTTTTTATTACTATTTTATTCATTATTCTGGATCTGCAGTCCATAATGTGAGGAGAAGCCTGAGTCTGCCACACGTCAAGTTTTCTGTTGCCTTTTAAAGTGACATTCTCCTTAGATCACTGTAGTGTAGGCTTATTCCTTATCAGCAATGAATGCTGTGTTGTTCGTATGACTGTACATCAAACAGATCTGCAGTAGCTGTCTCTTGTGCTCCCCTGACAGTGATACATATATCTACAAAGGCATTTTCTGAGAGCTCTCTCTCTCCCTCCTTCTCCTCACAGAATAGAACTCTCGATGGTACAACCTTGGGAAACCACCTGGGTATTTATCCTGCTGGCTTTCCCCTTGCTGAGTTTTGTTTTCTGTTCTGACTCTAAGGAGCCTGGGTATTATTTAGGTATTTCAAGCTAACCCACATGCAATCAGGTTCTAGGAGTGAAAGTCAATAAAAGACTAAGACTGATGTGAATGGATAATTCATCAGCTGCATGTAACTTCACCAAAATTATCCTGAATTGCATTTAGCTGCTTTTTGCATCACAAACTTCCTTGTTTCTTTTTTCTTCTGTGTGTGTATACCACTATCTGGGCTCAAGGGACTGTGCACTCCTGTACCTGGGTTAGCTGGGAAGGTGAAGTCCAGATGGGACTTAATTCTTACTTGTTTTATCACCTATTCCATCTGTCAAAGGGATGAAAAAATGGGTGAAGTTTCTATTCCTGAGACTTCACTTGAAGTCCATGTGCCCTGAGTAAGGGTGGGGAGAAGGTTCTTGCCTTGCTCCAGCCTAGCCATGGAGCTGTATCTTTGCTGTAGGAGCATAAAGCCTGTACAAGGTCATGGGAATATTGATGGGAAAAGCAGCTGGGAGCACTGAGGAGGGAAGGCCTCAGTACCTATGACTCTGCCTTCTGAGATGCAGCATCTGAGGCCCTTGCTCAGGCTCACAAGAGCTTGTGAAGCATAAAGAATAACTGTGCAGAACATGTAAGTTAAGTGTAAAGATACCATGCATCACAGACCAATTTAAAAAAAACAAACCTGCAAATAAACCCAAAATTGAAAAAAACCTAGCACAAATCTACTGTGCTCTGTTAAAGGAGAAAATCATCATCCTTATTTTTCAATCTAGTTAGGCAATAAGGGGAAAAAAGGCAAAACAAAAAGGCACTGAGGGCAGCAGGCACAACATGAAACCACGTAAACTTTTCCTAGTGGGTTTGTTGGATTTTCCTGGCGCAGGACAGGGCTGTTCCCTGTGCTGTTTCTTCAGCTACAAGGGTCCTTTTCTTTTCTTCTGGAAATGGCACTTGAAAACTGGCTCTTTTTTTTATCTCTGTGTTTAAATTTGGATATGACTTGACCGCAGTGAACGGATGCCATCGGAGATTTTCCTGGCCGATTCCTCTCCAAAGCAGTATTCTGTGAGGGAATGGCAATTCCCTGCTGCCAAACCTGGCACTGGTACTGGCTCAGGTTATTGGGATAACCTCATGGGTATTTGTCACCTCTCTCTCCCAGTGGAAGAGGGAAACCTTTTCTATTTAGTACCTGTGAATTGCTGTCTAAGTCCTCTAAACACAGTGGTGGAGGTGGAGGAAGACTTTTTTTGTGGCTACAGGCTCTAACTAATTCCAGGGGATGATAAAACCCTTGGAGTGCAAATATGGATGCCAGATTTCAGTGTAGAGCCCAAACCTTTGCTTGTCTCTTGTTACAAGAAGCCATATCCTCCTCTGCTTAGGCTCACTTTTCAGCAGCTTCATATCCATTTGAAATGTGGTCGTTGTTTTCCCCGCGTGAAAGCAAGGCTTGGAGGGACCGAAACTCCCTGGCAACAGCACAGCCAAGGGATACCAGCACCAAGAGGACCAGGGCTGCTTTCACTCTGTTATGCATGAAAGGGGAGAGGGTGATCTTGGAGACACAGGTCCAAAGCCTGTCTCAAACAGGCAGGCAGTCATCTGTCTGCAGAATTACATCACCCGGCTGCCACGGCGGCGCTCCCGGCGTGCGAGCTCCGGCAGCACCGAGCAGGTTGATTAATAAGGAATGAAGTGGGGTTTGTGAATACTTCCACTGTGCTGTGGGCACGCAGGTGTCTTCCTTCCGTGAGCACCTTTTCGGATACGGTCCCGTGAGGACCTTTTGGCAGGCAGTGCCCTTGGGGAAGCAGCGCCAGCAATGCCGTGGGATTTAGCTCTCCCACTCAGCCTGTGTGCAAGCTGTTCCTGCCCCTTTCCATTCATTGTACTGCACAAGAGTTTACTCTTACAGGTCAGCCTTGCTGATGGTTTTAGCCAAAAACCTGCTCCTTGAATAGTTCCTGCAACAAGGTGCTGATGGTAGCATGCTGGGCTCCCCGCAGCTTCTGTCCCAAAAAGCTTAGAAAGTGTCAAATCCTCTGGGGGGGGGGGGGGGGTTAAAAAAAGTNATCATCCCTAGTCTTCCACCCTCCCTTAGCTTGTTAATAGGGAATAACACTCAAATGGAAGCTTCGGCTTGCGAGCTTTAACACTTCAAGCCCCAGAAGGGCAGGGTGCTGTTTCATTTTAAACTGGCTCGAGGCAAGGTTGGAGTCTCTTGTGGGTTATTATTGCAGTGTTTATTTGCTGTGGGCTGTTGTGAAGAGCTCGGCTACAATGCCCAGCTTTGTTTTTCTCATGCAGCAAGTGCTGTGTTAATGGAGTTAGTTGAAGACTAGAGCAAACCATCTCTTTAGCACGTTTTGGGTGTTTTACCCCTGTGATGCAGCAACCAAGGGGGAAGTGTGGAACAGAGGGATGGTTCTGTGCTGTCGGTATTTGCCACAATCAGAGCTGGAGGAGAAGTTAGTGCATCTGTTTTACTCTGAGGCAGTGGCACAAGTTGGGTTCCAAGCCAGGTTGGATAGGGCTCTGAATAACGTGATCTAGTGGAAGAAGGTGTCCCTGCCCATAGCAGGGGGTTTGGAACAATATGAACTTTAAGGTCTCTTCCAAGCTATTCTATTTCTGCAGGACTGATTCCCCCCCTCGCTTTCCTCCACTTGCTGGTTTCCAGAAGTGCCTTTTTCAAGTAGGATTTCTACTGTATAATTTGAGCACGGGCTCAGCCTGGAGAAAACGATGACAGCTTTGTTCCCTGTGTAGCGGATAATGAGGTGTTGGAGGCAGATAGCGCGGATTCGTGTGTGGAGCGCCTGCCCAGCTCACTCAAGTGCGGCAGCGCTGAACGCCGGCGACCGCCTTCCTCTCCTTCTGCAGCATCTCGACGGGCTTGTTGTCAGGGCATATGGCAAAAGGGTTAAAATTTAATTAGAAAACATAGTGGTAGCTACTGGAGCTTAGCAGAGCTTTATATAAGCTGCTAAGGACAAGGCTGCTGTGTGAGCTGCTGGTAGGGCTGAGCTACTGCAGCCGCTGGCTGGGCGTCAGGAGCCGGGGCATGCCTGGGAATCTGCCCAGGAAGCGCCGTGAAAGAGGAGTTTGTTTGAAGGCTTGACCCTGGCTCTGTGCAACACCCCTGCCCGCCGCCCTCCGAATAAAGCCGGGCAGGCTCATGCCAGGCGTCTGAGCGAGGCGAGCGACGGCAGCCAGCGGCAGCCGGCCGGGCCGGCGGGTCTGCCTTCCCAGCGGAGCGGCTCATGGCTTCGGTGTTCATGTGCGGGGTGGAGGATCTGCTGTTCAGCGGCAGCCGCTTCGTGTGGACGGTGACGGTGGCAGCGCTGCGGCGGTGGTACGCGGCCCGGCTGCGGGCGTGCCGGCAGGCGCTGCGAGCCTGGTGTGGCCTCCGCGATGTCTACCAGGTAAAAAAAAAAAAACCAAAAAACCCAGCCCGTCTTCCCAGCTTTTCCGTGGAACAGCATCCCGGCACCTGGCCCGGGTGCGCGTTCTCTCTCCGGGCTGGTTCCTCCGGCTGCCGCGGGGTGAAGAGCATCGGGGCGGCGCTGGGGAGGTGCTCAGAGCATCCCGAACCTGGCTCTGAGCTGATCCCGGTGTCGCTTTCAAAGTGCCGGCTCTGTGCCTGGATTCAGGGTTTGGGGGAGATGCTTTGTGTGCCAAATATGTTTTATCAGTCAGTCAATCTACAAGTGTTTTGGCAGCCAGCTGCCCCCCGTATAACACCCCCTGGGAGCCCCTCTTGCTGCTGTCACTGTCCTGGCCCTTGGGATCTGGGGATGGAGCTCCGGGAGCTCCTCTGCCTGTGCACTCCGGGCAGGATGCTCCCATGGGAGAGACTGGCTGTGGCTTTTTCTGCTGTGTTTGTGTCACTGAATAGTGGCAGCTTGTAGTGTGACAGTCCTTTGCATGGCAGGGGGATTGCTGCTTGGGAGGGGTGCAGTGAGTCCTGGAATGGCAATTTGGGGGCTCCGCTTCGTGCAGGCAGGAAACACAGCCCTGTACTTGTAGTTATTGTGGTATCCAGTTGCAGTGAGGGTGGTGTCACTCTTTTTCGAGTCTGTTTTTGCTGGCAGTTATTTATTTCTGTGTATTTCTGTCTTGCATGTGAACTTGTGCTGCGTGCCTGCTTTCAGCCTCCCTGTGTGTGTTTGCTACATCAGGGAGAATATTTCAAAGCAGCTTCTCCCCTCTCCCTGGTGTGTTGCAATACAGAGAATGACACAGCTTGTAGCAAACAGCTCTCCAGAGCCACCAGGTTGCAACTTCCATGGGAAAGTCGTGCTAACAGGACAACTGTGCCTGTTTAATCCTAAAGTGATCTGTTGGTATTTAGCTTTAGGGCAGGCTCAGGAGTGGGAGAGCAGCTTTACAGTGGTAGATGTACAAGTGCTTGAATGTATCTTGGGCAGATCATGTATGGAAACACGGTGTGATGTGTTTGACACAGGTGTCACTGTGGATATGGATCGTGACTAGTTAGGGAATGCAGGAGTAAAGGCATCATTGCTCTCTTCCTTTGCCCGCCTTTACTGACCTGTAGAAATGTGGTGGGATGCAGTCATAACTCTCTTCTTCCTCTCTAAGTAAAATCCAGCTACACCTGTGCTGTGTGGGGTTATTTTTAGGGTCCATTCACCTAAAGAGCATGCAGGTTAGACTGCCTTCCCTCTCCACTGCATCCCCATGGAGGTGAGCTGCAGGGCTGGAATAAAGGCTCCCTGAGGATTGACAACAGCTGTATTCAGCCTGTTCAGCTGCCCTACTCTGATGGCTGACTTGAGGTGAAAAGAGACTTTTTTCAAAACAAAGTGTCACTGTATCTCTGCCCAAACTCACTGTGTCCTAGTGGTTGCTTTGTCTTGTCTTTTCTTTGTGAAAAGCATCACTGACATGTGCCTGTGTCTGAAAGTGGGATGTGAAAATGGGTGAAAAGAGGAGACTGGTCCTTCTCTCATCCTACCAGGCAAACCTTGAGCCAGGGAAGTGGACAGGGAGTGCCCCTTCCCTTCTGCCCACAGCTTGTTGTGCTGGGGGCATGCAGGGACCTTCTGCTCCCCACTCACTGCTCTGAGAATCTTCCCTGAGAGGTGAAACCTGGCAGGAGCAAGGCAACTCTCACCTTTTAACATCAGGAATTTGCTGGTGGTAATTTGGGGTGTATTCAAGTGACATGGCTGAAAGAATGCCCTGCAGCTTTTCCTCCTTGGGTTGTGTAACACTTTGCTTTTTGTGCTGTTGTCTTGGCTCTCAGCTGCTCAAACCTCTGGCTGGGTCCAGTGAGTGCAGGACTGAGCGCACAGCGTTAAATGTCACCCAACTTCTCAGATACCAGAGCCCTCCACGAGCCTGAATCAAATTGGTTTTCTAAATTTTTTAAGCACTTCAAGCTATGGAAACAGCTAGATCCAGTGGCTGGGTGACCCTTGCATGCAGGGAAGAACTCTGAGCCACCCTGAGTTACGTTTCTTCACCTCAGGCTCAGTGGAGCACCACAGGAGCAACACAAGCAGTGCAGAGCACTCCATGGGGTTGTTTCTCTGAGGAGGTGGATGTTGCAGTGTCCTTGGGACACGACTCTAATCTTGGGTGTGAGATTTTGTGTCCTATCATTACCACAGATCCTGCATTGTCTTGGGCAAATCGTTTTCCTCTGTTCCCCTGTTCTTTGTAAAAAGGGTATAACAGCACTCCTACCTTCCAGGGATGCTGTTTGTCCTCTCAGATTTTTTCCCCAGAAGACCTGTAGTTATTGCAGCCACATGAAAAGACCTTTTTGCCCTGTGTTCTTAGTAAAATTGACTCCTGGACAGGTGCTTAACATTTCCCACCTTGGCTTCATGGAGAACGCTCATATTTCTGTAGCTCCTTTGCATTCATATTCAAGATGTGAAAAATACCATGGGTTTCCTATAGAGGTTCTTTTGACTAAATGTAGGCTTTTGCCCTCTCTGAGGGCTCCTTGGACTGTGCATGATGTGACAGATCAGGACATGAATCAGAATTTAGCCCACTGAGCTGCATGCAGGAAAGGGTGAGGTGACAGGCACTTGTGCTGCTGATCAGCCCTGGAAGCCTCAGTTGACTTTGATCAGTATTTGGGGATCACATTTTGTGGGCCAGTGGCTATTTTCATGTGAGTTGGATGCTGCCACTAAGTCTCCAATTAATCATCAGTACGTTTTTGTGGAGAAAGGAAAGCAAGTAGGATTCCTTCTCCTAGGGGTGCTACATGTGTCATTGTGGTGAGGGGGGTTTTTTCTTTTCCAAATACAAAATGCTTGGTAGCCCGCTGGGAGAGCTGAGCTTTAGTCACAGCACGGAGAAGCCACAAACACCTTTGTGTGTCTGAGCAGGGTCCCCAGCTGTGTTTTGGGAGCTGGCAGGTGTGGAGAGGGTCACGGGGCAGTGCTGGCTGGCAGGGCAGGCTCAAATCCTCTCTGCCAGCATAAAGCCCTTACCTGCCTTAGCAGCTTTAAGCGCAACTAAAACCCACCCCAACAAGCACAAACCAGCCTTTGTCACTCACCTTCTCCTTAGCCTTTGTGTTTCTGGCATGTGTATGTGGGAAACCTTTCCCAAGGTTTCACCTGTTGCTTCGCCTGGTCACTGGCACGGGGACTTCAGCCCCACCCCAGGCAGTTCCCCAAGCTGATCCTTGCTCCAGGATGCTTCCCATCATCTGTCCCACCTGCCAGAAGAGAAGGGATGTCCTACTTGCCCAGAGCCCATTCATCTGGAGGAGGTTGTGAGCAAGCACTGCTGGGGCGTCCCGTTTCACTCTGAAATAACCCCTGAACCCTCACGAGGGTCGGGGCTGTGCAGTGTGCGAGCTGATTCTCGGAGCCTTGGGTTGTATGCCAGGGAACATTGTCTTGTCCACGGCAGGGAGCGTTTAAAGCCTGTCCTAGAAATAACAGATTTGCAGAGACAGCTGATAGAAAAGCTGGCACAGGTCTTTTTTCTAACAGCAGCAAGTCGGTGTGAATTATTGGGGCTGTTAGGGCTTGGGAAAATTCCTGGATGAGAATTTGGCTTAGAAGCCTTCACTCAAGGGTTCCCATTTCCTACCAGAGAAAACATTGAGGGCTGTATTTTGTTGTGGAGCTCTGGCACATAGTGCTGTGGCTTTGGGGGGGTCTTTCCAGAGCCCTTCCTGAAGCTTGAGTGTCCTAATTTAGTGCAAATTTGTGAAGAAACCTCCGAATGGGGTCCCTCAAATAGAGAACAAATTCAAACAGTCCCTCCCCCCAACTGGCTCAGGGAAAAAAATTTCCTTGGAGAAAAGTGGAAAAAATTGTTTATTCAAAAGGCANAAAAAAAAAAGCAAAGGAAAGCTCTCCTGCCATCCGCACTGCAGACAGCACAGGCCGTGTGTGAGGGAAGGCTGAAAACTGTTATCTTTATGTTTTGAAAACAACCGCCTTAGACATCCCACCGCTTCTCCTGCTCCCCCTTCTCTCTCAGATCCAGTTTTAAAGGTGCAAAACTTATTTTTTGAGCTAAACAGACGAATGGGGATACACTTCAGCATCGACCCAGGACATTGATAGGACAACATGGCATTTATCGGTGTCCTGATACTATTCCCAAAGAAAGCTTTCTGTAGGACCCTCCACATGCTGGTTTTATAGGCCACCTGTCTTAGATTTAATTATAGGGCAGTAAAACAAAGTGAAATTTTTATATAAATGAGGTTAATAAGCAACTGTAAAGCCAAAAAATTCTACAATCAACATTTATCCTGTGTTTAGTTACCTATATTACCACTGGCCTGGTTTTCATTGGGGTGTTGACACAAAGTTTTCCTCTGCAATATCAGTGCCAGTTGCCACCAGTACATCCCACAACGCAGTGATTCCTCAGTATGGTTAAGCAGGAATGAGACATGGTATCAAAGGCTATTTAGTGATGCAGCTAACTCTTATAAATTAAAAACTGGTCAAGAATGGGTTAGGGTCAGGGTTACATGTGTGTCACTCAGTCTGCTCCACGCAAAGTGGTAAAGAAATTGGGAAAACTGTTCCCAAACTCCCTGCAGAATACAATGGCATGTTGTGATTGAGCTGCTGGATATACAGCCAGATATGGGAGCATCTCTGTGATTAAGCAGGTTAGGAGTAACTGAAACTACCACTTGAACTGGTAATTAGCTGATAAATTATGGTGTAAAAGTATGAACTTTTCATATGGGTCTCTTGGACAAAGTGCTTTTTAACCTCTGAGAGGTCATTTCCTCTGTATGAAGTGAAAAAATGTTGCTGATGAAGCACAATAAATCAGCTTTGTACGTGTGTCTGGCCCGTGGTACCTGGGGTGGAGGAGTGGGAGAGGAAGCTGCTGCCTCCTGTTTCCTCCAGTGCTAACGTAGTTGGTTTGGATAGTGAGCACCAAGCTTCCTCTGCTACCACACCTTAACTTTTCATTATGAAAAATGCTGACAACAAATTGAGATGCCTTTTTTTCCTATTCTTCTTACAATGATGAAAAGCAGTGCTGGAGTGGTGAGGGAGAGCACAAAGCTGGGGCTGCGTTGTCAGGGCAGAAACTTTTTCCACGCCAGACAGGCTCCAGGAGTGATGCTCAGCAGAAGCATCTCAGGTGTTCTTGCAGGTCAGGGCTTTTCAAAGGGAAAAAAAAAAACCCTTCTTAAAAACCTTTTTAGAGGACACTGACTATGTGTCTGTGTTCCTTCAAATATTTAAGCTTGTGCGCTGCGAAAAGCTTTGCTCTGGCTGCTTTCATCCAGCTGTTTTTCTTTTTGAAGGGATCTGATCCAATGCAGTAATACTGCTCATATGTCAGCTGCAGAGCTTTGGCTGTGCTGAAACTCCCATCATGTCCAAACCTGGCATGTGGAGGTGTCCCCATGGCTGGGACTTGGGGGGGAGCCTTCAGGAGGGCTGAGAATAGGCCCAGCTCTGGGCACTGCCTCCTGACAGCTTAGAGTTAAACTTGGCTCTGCACACTTCCAACAGCAGCTTTCCAGATCTCTCTGCCAGATACATTTCCATCTGAGCTCATGATATAGCATTTTCTGTTTGAGAGAGTTTATTCAAACAAAATTTTTTTTTTGTTTGTTTTTTATGCCTTCTCCCTCTTCCCTCACTGACAAACTTCACAACCAGACTGTGAACTTCATCTCATTTCCTTCAGGGTGTCACAGTGCCAGTTCCAAACAGTGCCTTCTATTCACAAACCACTGGAGCCTGTATAAATATTTTTCCTCTTCGATGTGACGCAGCTCACAAAATACGTTCGATTTCGAATGTCGCTGGCGCCGCTTCTCAGAGGCAGAAAGTCCTGTACAAAGGTATCACTGTGTGAGCTTGCCTGGATAAATCTCCATTCTGGCCTTTGCAGAGAGGCTGGCCAGCTCGCTCTCACTGGACACAAAATTGTATGAAAAGGTAAATTACAAGTGTTTCAGGCACGTGCTGGTTTTTCTGAGTGTTTGTCTCTCTGTCACCTCTTTTGCTGGCGTTGTCACTGCAGTGCTTTGTGATCTTGGATGGACTGTCCGTGTGCTTAAAATAACACTGTGCTATCTTTGTCCCCTCATTTTCTGAAAATCAGGCCACCCCTTGTACAGTCTGCATTGCTCTTAAAACCTCTGAGTCATAATTAGTGATTAGTAATTCTGCTAATCTTCTGTACAGATGGAGGCCAGTTCATTCTCAGAGACTGCAAAGAGGATAAAGCTATCAGTGCTGGAATATATTAGCTTAAATACCCTCCCACACACAAATACACATGTACACTTTTCTCCACTAACTGATCTGTCATTCATTTAAACATGCATCAGTGGTGCATTGGGGAAGGAGATGGGGAGAATAAGTGTCACCAAAAAGCTGAGAAGAGCTTAAATGTGCTGGATTTAGCCATAAAAAGTCATCTTTGACAGTCCAAGCAATGCTAGGATTAAGACTGTGATGTTTGTTTCTTTTCCAGCTAATGTGGGGTAGGTGCTGTCCTGGGGATGGGTGCCCCAGTGTGCATCTCCCTGCTGGCCATTAGGCACAGGAGTGTGGTGCCAGCAGAGCTGGGCATGGGGCTGGATATAGTCACTGCACTTCCACCCATAGCACTGCTGGTGATGTGCTGGTTCCTGAGCATCCTGGCTTTGCCTTTGGTTAGGCCTGTGGTTTCTGGGCAGAGGGTGTGAGGTTTGGAACAGGGTGGTGTTTGTTAAGCTGTAGTGAAAGTGGCAGTAATTCCTCTGTCCTGTCAAGCTCAGTGCATTTGTTCACCTTCCTGGGGGGGCTGGGATGTGCTGCATTCCCTGTAGGGTCACCCTTCAGTGAAGGGTCGTGGCACTGCTTGCCCCAAGCTCTGCTCATTTGTGCCTCAGAGTTGGAGAGATTTCCCTGTGGTCAACTCCAACAGCTTTCTACCTCTCACAGGTGTGCTATATTTTTTTTAAGCTCTAATTTTTCTCAGTTGAAAAAAGTCCTCTGTGCAGCTGAATTATGCAGCCCTGGTCTGTGTTTGTTTGAAAGCCACGGATCCTCCGAGGAGCTGTGCTCTCCTTCCTCCAGCTATTCCTGTCCCTGTGGTTATCCCAGCAGGGCAGGAGCTGGCACCACCCAGGTAACCTTCACATCATTTCTCTAAGGAAACATGACTCACTGTCTATTTTCCATCTTATTTTTGGGGCTTTGGAATCTGTTTTGGAGACAAATGCAAGTTTGTTGCTCTGAGATCCTCCCTCCAAAACTGTCTCTCTGCCACCTCTTAGGTTGCTGGTGCAGTCTGGACCAGCTGGCTGGACCTGACCTGGCACCCTCCTGCCTGATGTGGAGCCAGCTTATGGTTTTCTCATGAAACCTGTGATTCTGAGCATGGAGTGGAAAGCTTTTGTAGTCTCATGACTGTGAGAATGTTGGCTTTTACAAAAGAACTTGAGGAAGAAAGACAACTCTTTGTCTACAGCTGTTGAAGGGAGGGTTATTTGATCAAAGCTGGTTCTTCTGAATTAAACAAGGAGGGTGAGACACCTCTGGCACCTCTCTGCATCCCGGCTGTCTGAGGTAGCTGCCCTCTGGAGGTGTCTGGACTGATGGTTAGACAAGGGGAGCAGGGCTGACTCACCCTGTGTGATGGGTGGACCAGGCAGCGCTGCTTCTCTCTCCAGCATTGTTGGGAAGGCTCTGTCCTTACGCAGTGCTCTGCAGCTTCATGGAACCTGTTGTTGGCCTCAAGGACTTGGCACAGAGCCTCCTGTTTGGGGGACTTCAGCTGGGCCCAGGTGCCTCAGGACCTCTGAGAAGAGGGAGCCACATCTCTGAGGTGTTGCTGTCCAAAGTTTGACCCATTTTCATTCTGGGAAAAGCAAGTTGCTAGTTTGTTCCAGGTGTTGAACTTATTTTTTTTTCTATTAAAATAGATCCCTGAGTTTTAAAAATTGGGTTGGGAGAGTCTTCATAGTTTGTCCTCTGTGTTCATAGTGACTGCTCAGTTGAGAGCATAAATAACAATAGGAGAATTCAGATTTTTGAAGTAACTGCATGTGTAAATTTGAGACTTTGTGCCTCTTGTGTACCTGCCTGAAGCTCAGGTTGGGCCTCTGGAAGTTGCAGCTTTCTGGATTTGGGTGCCAGTTCTCTGTTGTTCTGGGTTTTTTTCATTTTCAGTGAAGGCAGTGTCAGTTGTTTGAGTTTGCTTTGAGGAGAGCTGTTTTTGTGCCTGTGTGACACCTGTGCTCTGCCTGACACAGTTACACAGTTTGTGCTGCTGCGTCAGAGCTGGGGGCTGTGTGAAGCCTTGCAGGTTGATGTGCCAGTGGGGAAGGAATCAGGGAATCAAAGTAGAACTCAGTGTTTTGCACACAGAGAGCAGCCTGTAAAGGAGCAGCAGAACAGCAGGTGAATGATTTACTCCTCTACCAGCAGCAAAATGCACTCCTGTAGAGCAGGGGCAAGTTCAGATTGATGGCCAAGGGTGTGAACTGTGCCCACACTCTGGGTTCCCTCCCCAGAGTGCAGCACCCCACATCAGAGCATCAGTCCTGTGCTTTGGAAAGCAGTTTGGGAAGTCCAGTGGAATGCTGTGCCTGGGGGTGTCTGTTGCAGGGAGGGACAGTGGAGGTGTGAGTTGATGAGGTGAGGGCAGGTGTGCTGTGCTTATCTCTGTTCCTGTATCCCTTCAGATGGGTTGGTCCCTGCTGCCACAGGGCTCAGCTTTGCTCCAAGGGGTTCAGACTGGGGATGGCTTGAGGTTTTAGTGCTGTGCCAAGTTTTTACACAAAGGCCCCTCCTGTCCCCGGATGGGAGTGTGTGGGGTGGAGGAGCTGGGAGGGCTGATGGCAGCTCCCAGTGAGCACAGAGCTGCCAGCATGGGGGTCCTCAGCCACTGCTGTGGCACAGGGATCATGATCCCACACCGAGGTGTCTCACTGCTGCCCCAGGACTGGCACCTGTGCTATGCCTTTTGTCAGTAACTGCTGTCTTTTCATTTGGTTTTGTTTTATAATAAAGGGGTTAATATCACAGACAGGAAAAAAAAAAAAAAAAGAAAAACAAAACACAAAACAAACAACTCACAATTGTAATGCTTTCCCATTTTTAACAATCCCATTTCAACCCCTTGTGTCCCCTGACTCACTCACTGGAAGGGCTTTTGTTTCTGAATCTGTAATCAAAGCAACAAATGTGAAGGTCACTTCCTTCAGATTATATGGCAACGGAAGAAGTCCAGGATCGTGTCTCCCTTCTTCCCCCTGCTCAGATGTACAGAAAACATGAAGGCTTAGTGCATGCACGCTGGGAGTACTTCTTGGGTTTCTCAAGTCCATTTAAACCAGCAGGGTGTGTGACGTGGAGGTAAGAGGCTGTGTTTTAATTTCTGGTGCTCAGCAGTGACAGATAATGTTATTTAGTGCTCTTGCAGTGTGTCCCGAGTTAAACATCGTGCAGAGCTCGGAGCTGTGAGCCCCGGAGAGCCAGAAGGCAGCACAGAGCAAAGAAAGATTGCCCTGGTGTAGGCTGAAACCTTTCTGCTTGCTCTTCTCTTTGCATTGAAGGATCAGTCCATAAAAATTTCTTACATCTTCTGCACTCCATTGAGGAGATAAGGGGCTGTTTGTTTATCCCAGCATTTACAGCTGCTTTTTCCTGCCTTTGTTGTAAATGCTGCCTTGGCTGCTTTAGCAAAGGGATAAATCCAGGCTGGATTCTGGTAACTTTGCTGCAGCTGGAGCAAAGATCTCTAACTTCTGGTTAGAGAGAAAACCTCTTTTCAGACATTACCCTTATGGGCTGCTCTGAGATACGATTTAACCTGAACAAAGCACAGATTCATGAGCCCCGAGAAAAGGCGGTCGGCGCCTGGTACAGTAACTCCTTTCAGCATGCAGCTATTAAATATCTCCTCGTAAGGTCCCCTCCCCTCTCACCCCCCAAAAAAACCTCGTAAAGAGGTGGCCTGGAGATGCAGCAGTGCACACAGAGCTGGGGGGTAACGGCTGCTGAGAAAGAGCCTTTGATCCAAAGCACTTGTTTTGCTTTAAAAGTGAAATGTGGAACCATCTGGATCAGCCCCCCGAAGTGCCTGGCAAAGCTGCTGGCACTGGAAATGTTGGCTCCTGGCCTCCACAGAAATGCTGCTCGCTGCCTGCTCCAGCCCGTGCCCACTATTGTGGCTTCTCCTGGTTTATTTATTTGCTCTCTGCAATTTTTTAAAGAGTCGCAGATTTAAAAGACTTTTGCTTTAGCCTTCTTTTAAAATTATTTTTCATCTCCTTCTTACCTGATGTCTGTTCAAGGCTGACATCTGGGTTTCCTGAGAGGTTGTTGCCAAGCATGAGTGGCTGGAAAAGTCCAGGGGATGCTGGGTGCAGGGATCTGGATGGGGCAGGAGAAGAAAAGATTCAAGATAACTTCAGAGGATGAGATGCTGCCTGGAGGGGATGGCAATTATTTGTTCAGGGCTTGCTCTGCCTATGTCTCCTGCTTTGGGAGCCTTCCCTCAAAAACCAACGCAGGGGTGAGCAGGGAGGTGGTGGAGGGGACAGAGGAGCATCCTGTGAAAAGCCATTAGAAATGGGGGAGAGCTTCAGGGCTGGGGAGAGGCAAAAAGGCAGCAAGGGCCAGGGTGTGGGTTTCCAGGGATGTGAAACTACTCTTCTATAAGGATATTTCTTCATCTTCTGTTACCATTTGTGTAACAGGGAAAGCTGAGTTTGTTCAAGTGGGTCAGGGATGGCTTCTGGGGTGAGATAAAACTCAGGAAAAGTTACCAGAAGCTCTGCACAGAATAAACCCTGAGATTTGTGTTGTAGAGACTTAAGCAAATAAGCTGGAGCTTAACTGCTTTGCCTCCTGGCTGAGGAGCAAAGGTCAGGACAGGTCAGAGGAGGGTGGGTGGCCACTCCTGCCCCACTGTGGGCACTGCTTATTCAGGGACAGAGGATGCTGCTGCCTCCAGGCAGTGCCCCTTCGTGGGCAGCCTCTGCATTTGTTGTGTCAGGTAGCATCAGGAAATCACTCTGGTCCCACAGAATACCTTTTTCCCCTGAATTCCCGGGAGACTGCACTGGAACAAAGCACCACCGTGGGCTGTGAGCAGTAATGCTCTGCCTGCAGTGTCTCAGCACTGCTGGTGATAAGGGTGTCCCCACCAGACACGAATTTACTGGCTGTGTGCTGCCAAGGAAAGCAGATGTTGGATTTCATTGACTTGATATTTGTGGCAGATTTGTACTGATTGTTTCCTATTAATTTTCCAGACAGTTTTTTAATAGCATTAGCTGTGGAGTTGCCTGCCTATTCTTTTCTGGCTGGTGTTTTAAATGCACTGCAAAGTGGCAGGAATGGTACATCAGCGCTCAGGAATGACATGACCTGTTTGAGAAACACTTCAGTTTTTCAGCTTGAGACACCTTTAAGGAAAATACTGCTGCAATAAAGGTGCTGATCCTTCAAGAGGATAGATAATCTCTCCCCCTCTGTCAGAGGGACTCAGCATCTGTGATAACACTGCCAGAGAGATCCTGTGGCCTTTGGCAGTGCCAGGAGAGGTGAAATGCTGGCTGGGTGCTGCTTGGCAGCTGGAAAGTCTGGGGCCAGCAGAGCCAGACTTTAGCAGCAGTTCTTCCCTCTGCCTCCTGCCATGGGGTGATGCTGCCTGTGCACCTGAGTGCTTTCATCCCTGTGCTGGTGCACAGTGAACAGCCCCTGCACCCCCACGTGGAATGGAGCAAAGGCAAGTACAAGAAAAGCCGTGGGTAGCATCAGGAAAGGCAGCCACACTGCAAGATTTCCTCATGGGGAGCAGAGGGGTGAGTTTTTTACATTGCACACTCCTGGTAGAGAGCAAGAAGATGCAATTCTGCTGCTTATATTTTGTTCTTGGCAAAGGGCTTTAACTGCTGGCTGGGTTACTGGATTTATCATTTTGAGGAAGATTGAATTAATTTGTTTCCTGAATTTTAATTTATCACTGTTCTTTGGTTTTGTTCAGTTTTGGGGGGTCTTATTACAGTGTGCTCATCATTATTTCTGAGAATTTTGGGAGAGGAGGATGAGATTTAGAGCCCCACGACCTGCTCTGGTGAGTGGGATCTTTCTAATGACCCCGAGAGGCTGTGCCTGTCATCCTGTACAAGCCATCAATAGAAGGACTGAAAGAGTCCCTTAGATCTGCCATCCCCTGCAATGAGAAATAATAGAATAAATGGGGAAAAGGAGGGTTGCATGGAAAGTCTGTTGGTACGTGGCCCTGCAGAGCCACGGTGCCTGCAGTGAGGGAGAGCACTTGGGCTGTTCCTGTGCCAGACTTTTTCACTGGCTCAGCTGGTGGGGCTTACATGAAAGTCAGTTGATGCTCTGCAGGAGCCAGTTTTTTCATCCTATCTCCAGCTCCCATGGCTATTTTAGGAAGGTGCCATGCAACCCAGGCAGCCTCTCAGGCCCCTGTTCCAGGCACTGGGTTTTATCTCCAGCTCATTGCCAAACTTCAGCAGAGCCAACATTTCCATGTAGAGCATCGTCAGAGGGGCATCAAAGTGCAAAGCTTGCACTTTTCTCCAGCTTGTCTCATCTTAAAACGTTATTTCTGTGCATGTTTCATTCAGTTATAGCTTTAAGTGTCTGTCCCTGCCTGGCTGGTGCTGAGGAAGAGGAGGCCTGGGAATGGCTCTGCACAGTCCCTGCAGTTGCTGTGGGTAAACATCTCATGAGTGTGCAGAGCCAAGGTGGCCTCTGCAGCCCTTGGGGGGGTGGGCGTGGCACTTGGAGTCACCTGGTCGGTCCTACAGGATGGCTTGCCAGAGCACAAAGGATGAAAGATGTGGCCAGCCACTGTGGAGCATCACTGGCTATTTAACATTAAGCAGATACTGGCTCCTGTTAAAGGTTAATAGTGAGATAACAAATGATTTAAGGCAAAATCCTGACCCTGTTAAAATTAATGGCAAAATTAATTGACTACACTGGAGACAGGACTTAAGCCAAAGGCTTCTTTATGACTTGAAGATTAGGAAGGAGAGGCAGTATGTCTGGAGACATGGTCTGCCCCCATAAAGCTGGTGGGAGCTCTGCCACTGCCCTCGAAGGGATCACTGCAGCTTTATTGTGTCTGTGTGAGCCGGACTGTGGTGTCGAGGCAGGAACCCACTGGCTGCTGTGAGCAGAGACTGGGGGAACACAAGTTTTTGGACCCAGAGCTGACCCATTGGGCATTGCAGGAGGTATCAGTGACTCCAGAGGGGAGGGCACTGCACTGCTCTGTGGCACAGGAGCTGGTGGAGAGGCACACAGTGGGGTGGGATGTGGCAGTGAGCTGGGACAATGCTTCCCTTCCTCAGATCTTCACTTGTGGGAGAGTGGAGCATTTCTAATCCTCATCCATCAGTTTCACCCTGAGCACCTCCCAGCATGGAACACTAAGTGATGGCACCTACTCTGGTCAGGGAAGACCTGTGGGTTGCACACGTGCTCCTCAGAATGTGCATCATGGTGTTTTTGGAGATCTGTGCAGATTGTTTAAAAAGCTTCCACAGCAATGCTGGTATAGCCCCAAACTTCTGTCTGTTATTTTCCTGCTTATTCCTTAAAGTTCTGAGTGACTTCAAGTGCTGGAACATGATGAAGGTTTGCTCTCCCAACAGACACACCAGGAAACTCTGAGGTCATTTAAACTATTATAACTTTTTCCCTCTTCCCCCCAGCTGCATGCAGGCCCCTTCCTCCCAGAAGGACGGGCAAAGGCTTTTATTTTCCTGAGATGTGCCTGGTTCGGGCAGCTCCTTATTGCAAGACATTCTTGCATGTGATTTCACATTTTGATCAGGCTGTGCACGTTCAGGGGCCAGACATAAGCTGGCTGGTTGTACCAAAGTCAATGAAGCAGTGCTGATCTGAGGAGCTGATCCTAAATGCCTTCAGAACCAAAGGGAAAAACCCACCTAAATGCCAGTGAAAATCTGAAGCATAAGGGCTTCTGTATTAAGCTTTGAATTTCTTACAGGTTTATGAGTTAGAGAAGAGAGGTTTGGATAAAAAAAACAGAACATTTACAAGAAATTAGTGGTGATGCTTTAATGGGTGGTTAAGTGTGGCTCAGGTAGGGATTTGGACATGAAACCCTTTAAAGATCCAGGCTGGTGCTCTAGGTTTGTGCACCTGGAAAGCAGTGCTGCTGCCTCTGAGTCACTGCCAAAAGCAGAATGGAAGCATTTTGGGATGCCCTCATGGCACAGGCTTTGTGAAGTCAGTGTGCAAAGGGACAACATTGCCTTCTGGGAGAGGGAATTTTGCTCTTTGGCTTTTTGTTATCTGTTTTATTTTCTTCAGTGCTCTGGCTGCCTGAGCCGCTGTGGTGTGCCTGTTTCAGGAACAAATGAGCCAGTTTTTATAATCTATGTACTAATGATGTACCACAGTCTAATTTCTCACTTTTCAAACTGCAGATTTAAGGCTGTGGGCTGGCCGTTTATGTAGTGAAGATGGTTCCACTTTCTCTCTCATCACTGGATGCATCAGTACAGGTGTTTTTCTCCTGCCTATAAAATATCTTCTGGAGCTATTCATCTGCCAGTGAAGTTTAATTTCACGTGGTTACCCTGCCAGGAGCTCATGGAAATGGCATGCACAAGTTCAGTGCATCTGGGACCAAATCCCTGGTGTCACACTGGGATGTTTCCAGGAGCACCCAGGCCTGAGCAAAAGGGTTTGTCTTGGGAGGAAGGAAAGACGAGAACTGGGGGGAGAGGTTTTCTCCTTCCAGAAGACTTCTCATGGAATTCAGGGTATTAAAGGTGTGAAGCCTTGCTGGATGTGGGTTGGGGGTGGTGTTAAAGTTTCTGCTGATGAGTGTTTAGGTGGCTGCAGGACCCTGGCTCAGCCACCCTGCCCCTGGGCAGGTTGCAGTGTGTGTGCACACCTGGGCTGCTGAGCCCAAAGGTTCCCAGGGAGAGCAGCTGGGATGCACACACAGAGCTCTGAGCCTGTCACTGGCAGACACAGCTCCCAGGTTTGTCTTAATTATGTGCAGCTTAAGTGGAATCCTCTCTTCTTCGGCCAGAGAGCTTTTAGGGTTTGGGTTTTTTGGGGGATTTGTTTTGTTTTGGGTTTTTTTGGTATTTTTTTTCTTTCTCGAGACCTTAAAACAAAAAAAAAAAAGGCTTAAAAATAGAAGTCAGTGATAGGCCAAGTGACTTCTTTGTAACTTGCTCAGTTCTGTGAGGGAGAAATCTGATCTGGAGGGAATACAACACGTTGGGGTTTGCTCCTGATCCAGACCCTTCATGATTCTCCATTCCTAAGCTTCCCTTCAGGAGATGTGTTATTCTGACGGCTTTTTTTTTTTTTTTTTTGCTTAAGGGTTTGGTTTGGGGTTTGTTTTTTTTGAGATTTCCTGTTTACACCCTGTCTAATTACTCTTTTCTTTTTCTTATTTTTTCCCTAACGGGATGACACACATGGATGTCTAAAAATATTGCATGTAACAACCAGCTTTGCATAGGGAGGATGTTTCTGTCCAAGAGAAATAGCATAAATATCCTGCATGTGCTTTTTTTCCCAAATAAACATTCAGGCTCAGGATATCGTAGGGAATTGGTCTAAGTAGCCAAGAAGTAGGTTTTTTTTTTTTCCTCTGCCTTGCTGATTTTCTTTTAAAAGGATGGATGTTTTGGAAAATCTGTTTTGATGGTTTTAGGTGGAGAATTTGTCATATTTTCTTGTGACAAAAAAGGGAGGAAAAAATGCTGTTTCCTCCCAGCTAATGAAACCTTTATGATAATGCTAATTTTCTGTGTAGAGTTACAATCTCACCATATGCTTTAATTTCCACACATGGATAGTCTGAGAATTGTTAGTTTGCCTTCATTATCTGCCTTTTTTACTGAAGATTTGGGTGAATCAGATTCTTGCTGACAGCCTGTAAATTAGGAGAGCTGGAGTATTTTGTATTTCTGCAGTGGAAAGTGTTTGTCTCCTTTCAATCCTCTCCATTTTTGAGGTTTTGCTGCTTACTTATGTACAGAGAATACAAGTGATTTTGGGATGCTGGATTTTTTATTGTTTCCCAGTCTCTCAGTATGGTTTTGCCAAAAATAGGGATGTGTAATGTCTCTCTCCTAATTTCCTATTGGGAATGAGATGAGACACAGAGATACTTCATGAATTTTATGCTACTACTTCTTTTACTGGATAATAGCTCAAATATTAGCAGGCTTTTAAAAATAACTGCTAAGACGATTTGGGGGCATGTTGCAAAAATTGTTCATTTGTACAGACAATGCCAAATCAGTGAGAATAAGCTGAAAACAGATGTGTGTGTGTATAAATATCTCAAGACTGTTCATACCAGCTCTTGACTGAGCCAGACAGCTGTGCTCATCTCGTGATGGATTGGTCCAACACACAGAAAATCAGTTATATTGTTCAGATTAGCAGGGCGTCCTGAATTAAAGATGAAAGAAAATGATCAGCGAGGGCTCCAGGGCTTTGGGTCTTTGAGGAGCCTGGTGCCCTGGGAGTTGGGACACAGCACAAGTCCCTTCCCACAGCCTGAGGGAACAGACCTGCAAGTGGATGTGCTGTAGGGAATAAATCAAACACATCACACCAGTGTCATTGGGGGAGTTAAAAAGGAGTCCTTTGCTGCTCTGGCTCCAGGAGCTCAGAGTCTCCAGCTGCTGAGCTGGAGGCACCTTTCCTTGGCCAGAATCCATTGATGAAAGCGATGGAAGCCTCTTTATGAAGCTCTCCAGTTTTTCTCCAGGCAAGAGGATGGGACCAGATTATCGGTACCTGTGACTGTGCTGGAGCATTGCTGTGGCATTGCTGTGCCACAGTCATGTCACACCTGGGGCCATACAGGGCTGGTGGAAGGGGATTGACACTCCAGAGCTTGTGAGGTGAGCTTGCAGCTGCAATAGCTTCCAAAGCTTTTGGCTACCTCCTGTACAGAAAAGGCTTGTGAAGTGTGAGTATTGCCTTGTACTTCAGGGCCCTGTCTGCACAGGGAGGCAGCTGGATGTGAGGAGAGAGCTGTCTCCTGGAGATGACCTCTCTGGTGGGCGACATTCCTGACACAGGATGGGCTTGTGCTTCCCTGTGATAGTAATTTGGAGTGATTTTCTTCTGATTGTAAGAACGGGGTGAGCCAAGTGAAGTGCTCTCTGCCCCATCAGGAATGGGGTGGGGATGCTTGGAGTGAGCTCCTGCACAGCTGCAGGAACCAGGGTGCTGGTGGCTGCAGCTTTGGGTGTGCAGGAGGAGGAGAAGGGCTCAGACTGTCTGGGTTAACACTGCTTTGTTTAGGGATTGTTTGTTTAGGGATTGGAGCCTACAGATGAAAAGCTGATGGTCACACCAGCAGATTTGTGCTCCTGGAGCAGGCTGTGGTGCCACTCAGTGAGTATCCCTGTCTCATCCTGGGTGGAGAAGGTGTCTTAGCAGGAATGTAGCCCATCAGGTTCCATGGGCTGGGGGTGGGTAGAGGGATGCAAGCAGCTGTCCTTGGAGCTACAGCCGCAGGCATTTCATGGCTCTGGACATTGCTGTCCTGTAGCTTTGTCCATGGGATGAAATGTTCCTGGGGTGACACGAGCCCGTGGCCACAGAGCTCTGGGGTGCAGGTGGAGCTGCCAGGTTTGTCACAGCAAAGGCATTTCACGGTGCTTTCTCACTGGGCACCTTGGCATCTTCTGCAGCTCCTTGACTGAGCTTTCCAGCACTCTGGGAAGTGGCTGTGTCATTTCTGAGGAAGGATTCCTGGCATCTCAGACTTTAAATATTTGTAAATGAGACTTCTAAGCTGTTTCCTTATGTTGTCTCATCAATAAAATCAGAGATAATTATATCTTGCCTATCTTCAGGGGTGTCATGAGGTTTATTTACTTTTGAGGTGCTTTGCAGTTACCTTGGACAGCTGAATTGAAGCACGGATGATGCTTGGGATTTCTTTTATGTTTTAATCCTTCCAGATCCCTTTCTTTCTCCTCAGCACGAGGCATTGTGGATGTGTTTGCTATAACAGAAACCTTTTTTACTTAACAACAGACAACCGAGGCAATTAAAACAGTCAGAAGTGATTGATGTGATTTCACTGGGTGAAAGCTAAAGCAGCTCACAATTAAATAATGGCAGCCCTCGTGCTATCTCGGAGCAACAGATGGGGAATGATTTAAAGACACTATTGGATTCGACACTTCCCAACAGGGGCAGATTGGTAACAGTGTGTCAGAGGCAGAAATATGCTCCACCTTGAAGGGTGTGCTGATGAAATGATTAATTGGTGGTAACAGGCAACTTAGTTATGAGCCTGCTATGGCAGCCCTTCAACTCTCACAACAAATGGACCTGGGAGTGGATCATAATGGATTTAAGGGCTCTGGGAGCTGTCTTTGGGCAGCAGGTAAATCTCAGGCAGTGTGCTGGAGTTGGGGTGGTGCAGCTTTGCTTCCAGAACCCGCGGGTTGAATGGCTGGAGGTGGTACCCTGCCGGGAGTGCAGGGCGAGGGGGATGATGCTCTGCAGGGTGCAGCACCAAGGGATGCAGCGGTGAGATCACTGCTGTCTCCAGGGTGGAGCAGCCGTGTGCTCTGAGCTGCTGCGAGCACCATGTGGCACTCCTCATCTGGCTTTTCTTACAAATCCACTTTCGTAGCAGTAAGACAAAGGGAGAGGAAGGGATTCCTTTCCTCTGGACTCGCTCTGCGAGCGGTGCTTGTGCCGGTGTTGCCGTGTTGGTGGGCGATGTGATGCTCGGCAGTGGCAGAAGTTGCCGGTGCTGGGGCACAGATGCTGCAGCCCGGTTTTCCCGGACACTACGGGGAGTTGAGCCTGCAGACTCATCTCTGACCTGCTTGCAGAGCTCCTCAGGAGGGCACTCCCTCTCGGCTTTTGGTCAAAACGAGCTCAATTAGTTGGAACAATGAAGCTCTGTTGATTTGGGTGCTTGGGGCAGAAGGGCTGGCTGGTGACAGAGGCGGCTGTGTCTCGGCAGCACTCGCTGTGCAAACGGGGCCGGGCAGGGGCGGAGGTCGCTGGGGTTGTTCTGTACTCACGTATAAATTGTGTTTATTTTTAAGTCTCTGTAAGGCTAGGGTGGGCAGCATGCACGGGGGCAGGAGGTGATGAGAGGTGCTGATGGCACTACACTCAGCCCTGTCCTTGTCCCTGTCCCTGTGGAGCCAGAGGGATGTGAAAGGAGAAACCCTGGCGTGATACTGTTTAATCCCCCTGGGAGCCCCTGTCTAAGCAAACCACCCCCGGCCTCTGCTCACAGCTCACAATTTATAGTCGGCTGGAAGCTTGTGCTGTCAGGAAAGTGAGTTTGAGTCTGGGAGAACAAATGCAAAAGCCAGGTTTCCTTCACCAGCTCTCATCCAGAGAGTGTTGCAAAGCTGGTCCTCACTGAAGCTGCTGAAAGGCCCAGAATTAGAACAGTTATTAAATAATGTAAAAGCTTTCATTGAAATGTATTAGATTTCAAAGGGCAGATATTAAAAGGGCATAATGGGCAGCTATTTCTGAATTGCTTGTCTCCTAAAGAGAGGAAGAGACTTAGTTTGCAGGAGATAAATGTGACATGAAAGAGGTGGTTCAGATATAGCATCAGAGGTTGCAAAGCTCATCCCATTCTTAGTCATGCAGTTCAGGCACCTTCTTGGATGTCTGCAGCTCCTGTGTAAGAATCCCATGGAGGTGATGGCTTTCAATAGCTAAGTGAAAATGTTACTGTGCTGGTAGAGACTCCATCTCTTCTAGACACAGATCAATGGACCAGATCTGGGCTGACCCATCTGCAGGGACGGCTGGATGGATCTGAGTTTTTGGGGTGCCTGGTCATCTACTCCTCACCAGAGCAAAAGCCTGTGTGGCACTGGCCAGGCTGGCTCATCCTCACATTTAATTCTCACAGCATTTATGGCTTTTTTTTATCTGATCCTGCGTGCTGCTAAGCACCCTTAATTCCAGCTTGAATTTGGCAGGAACTGAGAGTGCTGAGGCAGCTCCCCAGATGGAGTCCTTGGAGAAGGACTCTCAGCTTGGGTACGGAGTCAATTCCCTTATCCATCAAAATCAGACACTTGCTTCACACTGCCCTTGTCCCCAAGCCTCACGTGCTCTGGTGCAAGCCAGGAAAGCCAGGAATCCTGCCCTTCCTGACAGGGCTGTGTTGCTGTCTTTGCAGATGACCGAGGGCCGGCACTGCCAGGTGCATCTCCTCGATGACAGGAACTTGGAGCTGCTGGTTCAGGTACAGACCTCGCTCTTTTGGGGACTGGCAGTGCCAGATGTCTCTGCTTGTTTTCTTTTGGGGCTGAAGTGAGGGTTGAAGAAAAGTTATACCTCTTCCTAGAAAAACTCACAGAAGCAGAATGAGTGCTGAGGCAATATGTGCTTCTTCTGATACCTGGGTTGGCTGAAGGATTTCCCTGTGCATTGTGGGCAAAATATCTGCCATCAGTTCTACATTCAGTTTTTGCTTTCACTAAAATTCATAAAGGGTATTAAACACACCCCTTGTGGTGGTGGTTTTTGTCATTTAGATGGGAAGAAGACTCTGGTTTTGAGCCTGTTTTATTCCCATAACAGAACTCAAAGCACGAGATCCTCCACTACACAATATTTTCTTAATTGAAAAATCCTTCCTGCTATCAGTGCAGGAAAGCCTGGGATGCTGCCTCCTTCCCCAGAAAGAGGAAAGCAGCACTCAGTCTGTGCCCTTCAGCTTAATGTCATGGATTAAACCACAGAATTGCCTCTCCATGCTCCTCACATCCCACACAGCTCCATTGAGACACCCTGAGTCTGATGTGTCACTTCTGTATTCAGCTGTACAACAGGGTTTTAGCTTTGCCATATGTACTCAAATGCCAGTATTTGCACAGAAAATTCTATTTTATATTAAAAGCCTGGAATGAAATAAATAAAACTATTTTTATTCTTTCAATAGCCCAAACTTTTGTCTCGGGAGTTACTGGATCTGGTGGCCTCACACTTCAACCTGAAAGAAAAGGAGTATTTTGGGATAACATTTATTGATGATACGTGAGTATGTTCATTTATTTTAAACAGCTGTGTCATTATTGCAATGTGAAACCTTATCTCTGATACCGTGGCAGCTTGGCATGATGGAAAAATGACTTTTTCTTTCAAGAAGAAAGAGTTTTCTACCCTGTGCTTGTGCTGCTTGGTTGGGGAAAGGGGAAGGCATGAAATAGAAAATATTTGGAAAATATCTTCTGGGCACAAACAAGAGAATCCTTGTAAAATACTTTCCCGATGATTTCACATTTCATATTTGTCTCACATGGTGAAAAAACTGATTCAGTGATAATTTCCCATGTGAACACCCTCAGCTTTCCTCCTCTGCACTTTCAGTAACAACAAAAAGGTTTTGCATTTATTTCTAAAATGAATTGCTCCTACTGCTTTGCACCTGAATCTCCAACGTATTACTGAGCCTTTTAACCCCAAATTTCCCAAGCAGAGTGTGAGCTATGAGGTTAGTCCTGCCCAGGAGCCACGTTCCTCTCGCTGAGCCTGGCTGTGGTGCTCTGTCCGGGCTCTGGAGCGCTGTGGGAGATCTGTTCCCTGGCATTGACCCAGAGTCAGCTGGCTTCACTGCAGTCTCACCTGGTGCTTAGGCTCATCTCTCAGCAGGCCACTGAAATGCTTCCCCACATCTGCTGGCTGCAGCACCAGCGTCCCCAGGGGAGTTACCTTCAGCTCCCCCAAAAAAGCTGGAGCAGACAGAGGGAGTGCTTAGGGCAGTGAGGACATGGAGTTGTGCACTACTGCAGCCCCTAAATTAACCTCTTGGCTGGTGGCAATAACGTGAATTCCTGCTGCTCTCCATTGCCGCTTTTTATGCCGTCCTGGATGGAAGCCTTCACCTCCAAATCCCGTCAGAGCCGTGTTTGAGGCCACCTTGCTGAGGCACATTCAGGTGCAGGACTGGCCCTGGGGACACACTGGAGTTCATGGAGCTGATGGGAGTGCTCCCTCTGGGGCCCTGACCCCAGCGCTGTGTTATTTTTACCAGCCACTCACATCTTGGGCTATCCCTAGAATATTTTTACCACATCCTTGTCCTTTCACTTGCTGGAAAATACTTTCCCCCAGCTCTTCTGTAAATCCCTTGAGGATACTGTTTGTACTTGGCTTATTTTTTTCCCCAAGAAGAGCTGCCATGAAATTCTTCTGGATGTTTTTGGTTGCTGGCACTGAGTCACGGTGAGGTTTAAAGTGCTGCCAGGGGATTTTCTAAAAGCTGTCAGCTTCCCCAGAAACTCCAGTGGGATCCCAGGGCTTGCCTTGGTGTATGCATAGGGCTCGGTGCTTGAGGAAGTGTGTGGCCTCTGGAGGGCACCCATGGCTCAGCCGTGAAGGGTTAGGTTAAAAATAAAGGAAGTTATTTGATGTTTGCCTGCCTTGCAGCTGAGTCTTGAACTTTTTGAAGTAACACTTGGAGTGAACAGGGGCACTGAAAAGAACCAATTTCTGTATTTTCCATCCCAGTTTTTAACCTTCTGCCCAACCTGTTTCCATAGGGGTCAGAGCGTCTGGCTGCAGCTGGATCACCGTGTCCTGGACCATGACTTGCCCAAGAAACCAGGGCCAGCAACTTTGTACTTTGCCGTTAGGTGAGTAATTGTTTCCACCAAACAAACATTACCACTTGGGTTTGTTTAACACCAGGGGGTTTAGTTTAAAGGAACTGATTGCAGATTTGATAAAGGAAATAAATGTCAAAGCAACGTGTTATTTTTAGAAGGAGATTAGGCCCTGGCTAAGTGCTGCTCTCTTTTGTATTTAATTACAAAATAAAGTAGGTTGGAACCTGTTACTTTTTAAATTGTTACTAGGACATTATTCCTAGGGTGGGTTTTGGGGTTTTTTTTTGTTTAAAACCTTGTATTTTAAATACCTTCTTTGCCTGACTTGTATCTGAGTGTGCTAAATTGCAATACAGTTTATTCAAACAATTTTACTTACTTTTTTCCTTGTGTTTACTAAAGGGTTGTCTGTCCTTTAAAGGGATTGCTGATGGCTGTTTTGCTCAGAGCTTAACCAGTCCACAGGAAAGAATAAAATCCCTGGCAAACCGATGATTTTGGCCAATGTAATTGCATTATTTTAGGGCTGTTGGCTGGCAAAGCTCTGCTGGTAAAGGGCCTGAAAAAACCCCCACGTCCTACGAAACAGAGCTGTGCTGGCAGAAAAGATCAAGCATCATATTCTTAGTCTTGGAGTTTTTGTTTTCCTTGCAGTCTATGAGGGAACGTGAGAGCAGACTGACCTCATTTGCTTTTCAGATCTGGGTAAATTTATGCCTTGTATGCTTTAATTATTTGAAGCACTTCCAAGGCAGAGCCTCTTGTGTAGCTGGGTCGGTTGGCACCGGCGCCTCCCCATGTCCCCCGTTGGTCATCAAGGGAATGGGACAAACAAGTGGCACTTTGTTCTGGCTGGTGTGTGATGGTGTCCAGAGCTCCTCTTCCACACTTAGCAGGAAGAAAAAGCTCCATTTATGAAGGGATGATGGGCTCTTCACTGTATTTACAATCTTTGATCAGGATCTGGGAGGCCAAAGCCTATGGCTGCCCAAGAAAGCTGTGAAGGCAATCCTGTAACTTGAGGACTCTTTTGGTTGGAATTTATGCTGTTTTCTCATGGTGTTCATTTTGGCCCCGAGGACCAGGTGTGCAGAGACTTGGGCAAGAGTTAGTGTGTGAGGAGTGGGCTTGGAAAGATCAATTTTTAGGAGGGAATTTTAAGCCTAACTACTCTGGGGTCATGAGATCCAAACTGGGCAACTAAGGAGGTGGGCAGTGAGATGCAGAGCAGGAGGTGGAAGATACAGAAATTATTAGCACTATAGAAACTGCCTGATCCATAGAAAATAAATGTTCCAGCAGAAAAGCTATTTCAAAACCTGCAGTTTCCAGCTGCATTACTGGAAATGGAGGAATCTCCAGATTCCTGGTTGTATTTACGCTTCTCATCACTGAGCTTTTGCTGTTTGTGTGATAATCCTTTGAGATTTTAATTATTGCCAGCTGGCAAACTCAATCCAGTCACAGAGGTTTCTGGATGGTACCCTCAGCTGAAGGGCTCTATGATGCAGATTGAGGACTTTCAGAAGTGTCATTTTAGTTCCAAGAATGCTGACAACATTGGAAGCAGAAGCAGAATGTGCACTTTATGGTGTTCCCAAATGTGCCTGCCATGCCCTGAACATCCTTATCTCTGTGGTCCAGTGTTCCCCATCTGTACTGGGGTGATAAGAAGGTACAGCTTGTACCAGGGAGGAAACAGCACAGGGACACAGCTGGGATTAGGGGCAGTGCCCCCCTGTGCCCTCACCCTAAATCCATAGATCCTACAGCTTCCTGCTTTGTACCAGGAGTGATTGGGAGCTCCTCTCTCCAGAACCAGAACTGTCCTGCTTCTGAGGGTAAGTCAGCCACACTCGACTCTGGCTGAAAGAAACTGGAAGTGCAAATAAGGTCATTAGCTGAGGAAAATCATGTTTTAGTGCAGTGAAGGCTTTAGCAGGCTGAGGAAGGTCCACTCTGTGAAGGGCTGGTCTGGCAGCAGGTTGGGAAAGGATGAAGGGTGTGAGTCCTGCCCTCTGCTCTGCATTTCTGAAGAGAAGCACTCAAGGGTATTTAAAGTAAAGTTTAGCAAAGCTGTTGGAAAAAATAAATATATCAGGTGACATCAAGAGAGGGTGGAAATACCTGTGGATAGTAGAGTTCATGGGGAAAGGTGAGTCATGGAAATGTATAACAGCTTTTTAAATGCCTGGGGCAGGCTGCTGGGCTGCCCCTTGGACAGGCTGCATGCCTGTGAAATGGGTAAATTATCTGCAGAGGCGTTCTGGAGAGTGCTTTAAAATTAATTTGATGGAACATGCTGTAGGAATGTGAAATATTAAAGCAATTACTGTTTAATGCATCACTTTTCTGAAGTCACAGCATAAACACTGCGAACATTCCTGACACGTGTGGCAGGTCCCAGCTTTACTGCTCCCTACCACGTGCTCTGTGCTGCTGCTGGGGGCTTGTTCAAATGTCTTGCAGATCATCCATGCTAACGTGATCATCAGTGCAATCATCAGGGGATGGAGCTTGAGGCTGTCAGGAGCCTCAAGAGCAGCATGGGGCTGTGGGAGGGGTTGGTCTGGTTCTGATGGCCCTGTGTGGGTCATCCAGCCCTCCTGCTATCAAGGACAAGAGATTGGGAAGCCCTGGGGTGATCTGCATTGCTGAGGCAGTGGTGATCCAGGTCTTTGCTTGGCTGTACCAACGTTTTGTCTTCTCCCTAGCATTTAGTGGGAGCATCTGGACCTGGAGCAGACTTAATGGCTCTTATTAACATTTCTGCTCTCCTGGAAGGAAGATGGAAACCCCTGTCCTCCAGCAGTGTTGGTCTGGCTTCCCCACCTGCAACACGTTTGGAGTTGCTTTTTCCACTGCTGTGACTTTACCTGCAGAGAAGGGATGGGCTTTGCTCCTGTAGCATTTGACAGGGTTTTCGTCTCCTTTGAAAAGTCATCATTTATCCCAGATCTATTGAACCAGGAGTCCCTGTTCCCTGTGTGCTGTCAGGCTGTGATTTCTGCTTGTTCCCTCCTAAAAGGCAGGAAATTAAGTGCAGTAGCTCATAGTTCCTCTGTGCTATTTTATTGCTAGAGAACAAAACACTGAGGAAATAAAATTACTTGGGAGGACGATGAAATCTATTCAAGAAAGTAACTCATGTTTTTGGTTCTTTTTTTAATTTTCAGGTTCTACATTGAAAGCATTTCCTTTCTCAAGGACAAAACTACAGTAGAGCTGTTTTTTCTGAATGCCAAGTCCTGCGTACACCAGGTAAGACTTGGAGCTTCTTGTGCATCTCTCTTCTATTGCTCCTCTGCCACATACTCAGTCCTGAGAGCTTGGTAGGAGCTGTGTCTGATTTCTAGAATTAATTGAAGTATTAAGATGTGCTGACTCTCTCCTTGCCTTGAATGCTGGTGCTTCATGCAGATGGGTAAGGCTGATGATGGTTTCCTAGTCCTGCTTTCACAGCCCTGCTGTGTGCTCAGTGCTCTACAATGAGTCTTAAATACCCAAAAGCTTTTAAGTTACTTAAAATCTGGGTTTTAACTTCCCAGGCAGGCTGTGCTCAGTGGCACATCCTCCTACACTCTGTGTAGCAAACACTCAAGGCAAGCATCTCTTTAAAGACTTTGAATCAAACTTGTCTTAAGAAGAAAAGACCTGTGGGGAAGGTCCTATGTTGCAGATTTGGTCTCTAATTCCTTTATTTCCTGCCTTAATTCAGTGAGATAGTAAAGTAAAAGTAAATAGTAATAGCCAATCCTGTAAAGTAGCAGTCACAACCAGTTGTTGAAATATTTTCTGTGTTTACTTTCTGGTTAACGCTTTCTGAAACGCTTCCACTGTTACCTTAAAATATTCAGATTGGTAAAATGTTTTTAAAAGTCACATCAAACTCTTGTGGTAGTCAAACTCTTAAGGAATAAAGTTGATTTGCTGCAGGTACATCTTGGTCTGGAATACGAGTGGTGTGACAGCCAACTGTGCCATGCCCCTACACACAGCTGCAGTTCAGTGAACTGTACTCTGATGCTTCTGGGATTTTCCAGTTAATGTCAGACTCTGGTGCCTTTTGTTTTTACTTATGGTTTAATCAGTCTGAGAGGGTCACTTGGTTCTTACAACCTTTCCTTGGGAAACAATCCTGTACCACTAACCGGTGGTGGAGCTCGGTGTGGCCAGCCAAAGTTTTTACCTCCAATATGCTTCAGATTTTGGAGGATTCTTATTCAGTATCTAGTATTCATTATTTTATGAAAGAATACAGAAACCTGAAAGTGGTTAATGGCAAAGTTGTGACTGTGCTTTGTACAGGAATTGCTTTCTGGAAGAGTGAAGGAAATTGGTGCATTTTTACAACACGCTGAAGTTTGAAAGATGCTCAAAGAATTTGGGGCCTCACTGGTTATCATTATTAAAAAGCAAATCTCCATTTGACATATCTGCCACTAAAAATGAAGGGTCTTGGCAACTTGTAGCCATCCTTAAATTGCTCCTTAACTGGAGCAGTTCAACGAGACAGGTAGCACAAATAATTTTGGAGTTGGAAAATGGGTCTGGTTTTGGGATGGAATATGGAAAATGCCACTGCTATTGAAACAAACCCTAGTCAGTATTAAGACATTTGGATGCCAGTATATGTGTTTGTGTATGTATAAAGCGTATCAGAAAGCAAAGGAGAGAAGCATAAAAAAAGAAGTTTGAAGGCAGGCTGGCTCTTTTTTTTCCCTACGGCTTGCAAGGTGTGTGCTCTAATTGTAGCAACCCAAAGTGTGGCATCCCTATTCCTGCAAGCAAAACTGCCATAAGCAGGGAGTTTCTGTTGTGTCCAGTTTCTGTGGGATGAGGAGCATCACTTCCTCCTGAGAGAAGGATCTCTGGGCAGCACCAGGTGATTCTGCCTGCAGCCCTCTCTGTGCTGGCAGTTTCACAGCCCAGCTCAAGCCTGTGGCTCCTTCAGCAGGAGCCAGTTCATCTACTCTCAAGTAGCTTCTAACCTTCCAATTAACCCTTGCAAAAGTATTCTGTTCTAGGTGAGAAACTTGGGGTCAGTCTCTAGGTTTCAAGTAGCCGTGAAGGGCACGTGCGGCCAACCCTCATCCTGAGCCCCTGGGACATGGACAGGAGGATGCACAGAGGCCCCTCAGATGTGCTCCCATAACCTGTCCTCTCCTGTGGTGCTGCTGGCTCCTTTGCAGGGCAGGGATGAGCAGAGTCTGAATAGGAGCAGATCCCCAGCTCCATGAGGCTGATGCTCACTGATGACAGCCAGGAATGTTCCCTGGCATTTCTCAGTTGTTAATCCAGCTCCAGGAGGTTAGACCAGCTTCAGCTTGGATTTTTGTTTTTGCTTTTTTTTCCCCTTCCTTTCCTTTCCTTGCAGCATTCTTGGAGTGGGGAAATCCCAAGAAATGTCAGAAAGCAGGAACCCACACCCAGCCCTTGTGCTCAGGAGAGCTCCCCAGTGCACAGGCAGTGCCAGAGGATGCCCTGCCAGGGCAATATCCTAACCTGGATCTCTGCATGAAGCCTCTGCTCTGTGTGGGCCAGGAATGTGGTTCAGGATCGATGCTGCAATACCTGGGGTGTGCTAAGACCTGTGTGGATAAGATTGCATAAAATCAGTCGTGTTTTTTTTGCTTTCACAAAGGTGTTTCCAAAGTTTTCACTGTAGCTTTTCCCTGTAGGGGAAACTCATATCCAGAGTGGTGCAAATGCCTGATGCTTGAGTGCTCTTGTGACATTCCTGAGCACTGGCATGTGTTGACAAAGAGCAGTGTGTGGGTACCTGTGCTCCAATGGCTTCTGTCTTTAGAGGACAGTGATGCTTTTCTGAGCAGAGGGGGGAGAGGGTGATGCTGCCCTGCATGTGCCACAGACATGCCAGTGCTCCTGCTGGCACATGAGACACACCAGGAGAGCCAGACAAAGGCTTGGGTGAGCACAGCCAGCACAGTGGCAAAGTTCTGTGCCAGCCCTTTCTGTGGAGGGGATTTATCTTTGGCTTACAAAAGGCTGCATCAGAAATGTATTTACAGTGTTCTTTGAGATGTCTGTGTGTGAAATCCTGTAAGTGGCTGTACCTAATCAAAGAGAATGGAATCCCCCTAGGGAAGTCCAGCGTCTTTGGGGTCAGGCTGGAGCTACTGGGCAATGTGTGCTGGCCATCTTGCACCAGATGAATAAAAATTTAGGGTAAATACTATAGCATATTACTATATTCTTAGTTACATAATATATTACAAAATATGATTATGAGTAATAAATAATGAAATCAGTACCTACGTGACAAGGGTGAAGGCTTGCTTGGTGTTCTACAGTTCACATCCATGATTCTCTTCCTCACCTTTCAACCCCACATTCCTTCTTGCAAATCTCTCTGCACCTTTCTGCAAACCAGGTACTGCTTTACCCTGCCAGGACCTGTAGGAATCTGGGGCTTATGCATTTTGGCAAGGAAGGGACAAGATAGACAATAAAATCTCAGCTGCCAAAAATTTATTTCTTTCTACTCCCCACCCACTCCCCTACCTCTGTGCTCTTCTGTGCAGTCAAAGCTCCTTTGTGCCTCTGGACCTTTGCTGGCATGTGCCAGGTTCGTGAATCCTCTGTGACCTGTGCTGTTCTCTGTGCAGTCTCCTCTGCCTGTGGGGAGCTGGGGGAGACCCCTTTGTCTGAGGCACAAGAGGGCTGAGACCTCGTTTTTACTTTTGTGAAGCCTCCTTTGCATGTGAACAGAGCAAAACGTTTGCTGTTGCACTTGCAGAGCACCCGGTGCCCCCTCACTGCACAAACCTTGGCATCCAGCTGAGACAGCAAATGCTGCCAGAGCTCTCACCCTGCCCTCCTTTCATGTCAAGCTGCCATTTCCCCCTTGGTCTAGTCCCCAGGCTCTCTCAGTCCTGTGTGGTCCCAGCAGCTGCCTGGCTCCTGCTCTCCAGCATCCACACTCTTGGAGCTTGGAGAAGTCACATCCATTGCCAGGAGCAGCTTGGACCACCGAGCAGGAGGTGGGAGCTGGTGATAATTATATATCCAGGTCTGTGGAAGTGCATTCCAGTGACTTGGTTAAAAACTCGTTTATCCACATGGATTTGGGGAAAATGCAAAGGCTGGAAGTGCTTTGTGTACATCTTGGCTCTCGTTTTCTTACGTGCCTCTCTTTTCCAAGGCTTTGAGTATCTCTGCCTGAAAACCTTCAGTGGTGACAACTTCAGTTTAAAATCCTTCTCTCCCATCGTTGACTTCAAGAAGCTGGGTTAAGATTTATAGCTGTCTGAAACCTACTGTACAGCTGGAATTTAGGAGAGTGGAAGCCTGGTGCTTGGTTCCAGGTGAAGTGGGTATCTCGGAATGGATGTGTTTGCACAGGGAGCTCTGTAATGTGTTCAGTGTGTTATTGCACAGCCCATGACCATTGCTGGGATACTTTCAGGGAGGTGGGTCAGAACTGGTCACGCACATGCTGATGATAAATTTGGAAAGATAAATTAGTCTTTTCTTTTTTTGAAACAGCCAAGTTTGGAAAAATAACACCCTACTTGGCTAGCAAAGCACTGTCAAGTTTATTATGCATTAGGGCTAACCTCCATATAGCTCTGCAGCCATACGGTTGAGTCTTTGCCAGACCTTGAAATATGTTCTGTAAACGAAGATCTTGGTCAAGTTGGCTGTGCTCCCCTTTTCCTCTGTATCTCTGGGTGTTGGGGGGTTTATTTAAGTTCCCGTTTGTTTCAAGGACTTGTAAGAATTGCTTTTATAAAAAGAAAAAAAAAGGGAAAAGTTAATGTGGGTTTTCAGAGGAGTCTGTAACTATGATAGCTCCATGAACAGCAATGCTTGTGAGCACTTGGCAGCCTGAAGACCAGTGCTTACCAAGAAGAGCTGTTGAAACAGACCCCTGGTGTGAGCATCAAGTCTGGCTGGTTCCCAGCTCATGGGGAGCAAAGTGGTCATATATCAGAGAGCTCTCGAAAGCTTTATAATGGATATTTCCTAATTCTCCCCCACCTCAAGGGAGAGGGGAACGTTCCCATGTAGCCTTGTAACACGGTGTAGTCTGATCCTAGCCAAGGCTGTTAAATACCCTCTGTCCATTGCCTGAATGATGGCTGTTCTTGGCTGTTCTTCTCCCAAAGACAGCACATGCAAAGCCCAGGTGGAGGTTCAGCAGGACCAGTTGGCCTTTTGCTCCTCCAAGGCTGTTCTCTCCTGTGGATTTTGACATGGCAGCCACCTCCATGGCCCAGCCTTCACAGCAGCATGCCAGCAGATGAGGATGGGGCAAGGTTGTGCCTGTGAACAAAACTGACAGGAGGAGGAGGCAGGACCCCACGCTGATGTAGTTTGGCAGATCTCCATGGGCCCCCCACTCGTTTCTCCCAGAGGCCTCACATGGGGCTGTGCTGCTGGCTTTGGGGAGGGGCTTGGCCATGGTGTGGGGACAGTCCAGGGCCTCCTTTGAGAGTGCTGAGGTTGATCCCAGTCCTGCTGTAGAGGGTGATGGTGCCCCAGGGACCTGCAAGGCTCTTGGGGAGGTGCAGGATGTGTCCCAGCAGGGCTGGCACATTGCATATGAAGATTCAGTTGATTTGCATCCAGAGTTTTGTATCTCACATCTCTCTATGCAGTCACCTCCTCCTGGGACTAAAGACTGGGTTAATTGCCATGAAGAGTCCTGGCCACAGAGCAAAGGCGCTGTGACAGCTCAGCCAGTTCTGTTGTGTGTGTTGCGTATCTCACCACGATGGTGGGGTAGGAAAGCGAAAGGCTGTGATTATATGTTAAGGCTAATGACACTTGCTATGTACCCTGGCTTGCAAACCAGGGAAGTCTTTATGCCTTTCCCCCATTCTCTGCTTTTACTCGTGAATTAATGAGAAAAAAGTAGCAGTAAATGTGTTCCTGTTGCACTGTGCAGGCGAGTCTCAGAGTAGCTGCTCCTGTCCCTGGAGTTTCATCTAAGTGTTGGCTGAGGCACAAAAGGCAGAGGGAAATGGATGAGAGTGGCTGGCAGAGACAGCAAAATGAAGGGTGTTAAGAGGGAAACCTGAAGCTGTTCCTTACCATGAGACACTAGGAGCTTTTATTTTTGAGCTGGGTTGGCCTAAGCCCCTGAGGTGGGAAGCAGCAGGTCTGGCCAGGGAAGAGCTGCATCAGCCTCTGCACATGCACTGAGCTGTGTTTGGTCTCAGGCTGCACTCCCTCCTGCTTGGTATGAAGGGCTGTGGTGTTCCATGAGTGAAATGGAAGACACCACGGACCATCTAAATGCTGTGAATCTGCTGTGAGGTCGTGTCAGCTCCCCAGGCTGCAGGGCCCCGTGGAGGAAATGCAGCACAAGTGGAAGTCTGATGTGCTCCTCTGAGGAAGGTCAGGATGAGCAGACTTCCATTTTGCTCCTATAGCAGCTCGTATTCTTCTGCTTTTGTGCTTTGCTTTACCTCCCTGAGGTGTTGGAGGCAGATGCTTGCTTTGCTGTGCTTTTTCTCAGCTGGGAGTTTCTGTCCTTGGGAATTGAGTCCCAGTTAAGATGTTCAGCAAAGCTTGGCACATCTGGTGCAGCAGGGAGTGGGATGGTGCCTCGGTGCATTGCAGGGCAGTGTGAACAGCAGGTGACACCACCAGGACTGAGACGTAGGTGTGAATGCTGGTAATTGGGACAGGCAGTTTAAAGCTGGAGGTTATCCATGTGCTGCCAGTGTTTGTCTCTGTGCAGTAATTAATTACCCAGCACAGCCACTCCGACAGGACGAGTGACAGGATCTGCCTGACCTAGTTCCTCCTGCACAGCTTGCGTGGTGTAACAGGTTGTGGCCAACACCCACTGCCCTCCCCAGCCTGTCAAAAAAAGCCTTAAACACTGAAAAGCTGCTAAGCTTTCTGCACTGCTGGGACCTGCCAGCCCATCTCTCTGGCCGCCAGGACACACAGCAGGGATACTGCATCCCTGGTGGGAAGTCGCCTGGTTCTGGATAAGGCGCAGGGGCGCAGGCACTGCTTTGTTCACTTGTGCTGGGTCCACACCCAGCTAATTGCCTGCCCCGGTTTGAACGTCTACAAGATGTTTGGGTCCTTTCTTTCCCTCTGACTAACTGCACCTTTCTTTCAGCTTTTTTTTAAATCACCTTTCGGTAATCACTGGTAATTATATTCAATCTTGTGGCTGTCTCGAGGCTATTCAATCACAGTGCGTGCGTTTTTGGGGGTGTCTTTGGCTAATACAAATTTTTAAGGAATTAATTTGAGGGAACAAGTGTGCTGGTATCTCGATTCTCAGATCTTCAGGTAAAATGATTTTGTTGTCAGCCTTTAACCTCTGGAGGTTACATGTGGTTTGAACAAACCATGTCTGCTTTCACTTCTTGCTCTGACTCTAAGGAGTTAAACGACAGTTCCTGTGTGTGCTTATATTTTTAAATCTGCTTTAATCTGAGTTTACGGCCTAAAGATTTGCTTAACACAGTTAATGCTCATCTGACTATCATCACTCTTGATCTGAGTTTTCATCAGGATTTCAGACTCTATCTCTATGGCAGTAAATTCTAGTGTTGTTGCTGTGTCTAATGAGGGTTCACTGCTCTATTCATGACCGAGCTTGTGATTTTTATCACATTTTAAGTCTATGTCTGTGCAGCAAGACTCAAGCTCCTATCTGAACTGGGGGCTAAATTCTGCCCGTGGGCACTGAAGGTTGAGTTGGTCTTTACCAGATGCTGAGATAGTGACCTACTCCTGCTCTACAGTAATTGCCAACCAGTTTGGACACCTGCTGCAGCCTTTTATTACTGTGATGTTTATCAGGATGACAAAAGCCACCACCTGAATCCGCTGGCCCAAGTGTAGTGTTCAGATAAGCCAGTGGTCTTTTGGCTGAATCTATCTCACTGGTTAAAATGATCGGCCCCTGTGCAAACTCTAATTGAAAAACACCAGTTTCATCCCCTCCCTGGAGCTGCAGTCATCAGTCTGTTTAAACTCATTTACATCTCAAATGTAGAAGATCCAGATTCCATTATCTGAAAGACATACATCTACTTAACCTCATGCTGGTGACCTTGTTCCCACTTGGGATAAATCTAGGAAAACCTTCCACCTTCATCTTCAACACGTGGCTGTGGGAGCACTGGCTGCCCTGGCTCTCAGGGCCCCCCACTTGCTCGCTGAAGTCTCTGCTTGAATTACCTTGGTGATGGCAGGCAATGTAAATTAATCTTCTTACAGTCATTTTTCCTCATCTGTTTTTGAAATCTGACCTTGCTGATAAAGCAATACTAAAACAGAACCCCCCATCTGCCAACCTCCAGGCTGAAGGGTGATTATAAAATCAAAATATTGCCTGAGTGAGTGGGAACAGTCACAGTCCTGCACTCCAGAACGACACACATCACTATCTGGATTTGTGTCAAGCCAGTGGCTGTCCAAACTCTCTGACAGCCCAGGGCAGAGCTGGATTACATTACAGCAGTGGCCAATTGGTGAACCAGATGGCAAATAATGTTATATTATGATGAAAAATACTTCCAGGCTCAGAGGGACTTGTCCAAGACACTGTCACTTGGAGAGCATTAGTCTGTCAAATACAGGCTGAGCTGGGCTTTGGCATCCTTTGCTTCAAATCCTTGCTCTGCTACTTAGCTACTGCAGGACTTCAGGGCAGTCCCTTTACTTCCCTTCCCCCCCACCCCCCACCCCTTTTTTTGTGTGTGTGTGTGTGATTTTTAGTCCCTTTGAAGGGTGGGTTGTTCTTTGGGTTGGTTGGGTTCTTTATTTGTTTTGCTTTTCTCCTGAGCCTTGCTTAGAGTGGCCCCAGTCTCCTGCCACTGTTACTGAGTGGTGAAACAGGATAATAAGTAGGGCTGGTCCACCCTGTTCTGAGGTTTGCAGCAGCTGGGGAGACACAATGGCAGCCCTGCTCCTGGGATGATCTGTTTGTCCCCTTTGCTTGGTCAAGACACCTGCAACATCTTCAAGAGGTCAGGGTAGGGAAGACCCTCTTACCTCCCCACTCCTGTACAGCTTCTAAGCAAACGCATTTGAAACTGAGGGCCCTGGCACAGCAAATACCTCAGTCTGAAAGCTAAGTCTGAAACTCCCTCACCTGGAGAAGCCAGTTGCCCTTCGTGCTCTCTTTGTTCTCCTAAAACCCTAAATCAAGTGGTTTGTGGGATCACTGTTAACACTTGTGGCTGTGCCATAGCAGCCAGCAGCGACCAGAGTTTCTTAAGGCCGGTATCTAGGAAAAAGCAAATAAACACAGAAGAGCAGCCTCGTAATTACTATTGCTAATTAGTTAATGGCCGTGAGGTGCTTTGAAGATGACAAGTGAGGAGGTGCTTGGTTATTAAGTCCCAAACACCCCTGTAAGGCCAGCAGCAGCTCTTGCTGTGGGTCAGCAGAGATTCTGCTGCAGCAGCTCATCGAGTGCTGCAGAGCTTATCTGGGAGCCAGCAATAAATCGAGAGGGCTTTGGAGAGTTAAATCTCCTTGAGTTTCTTGTAGGCTTAAAAGGTGATGAGCCGCATGGAGCTGATTCTGCCTTGGGGCAGGGCAGTGGTCTTGATGAGCTTTTAAGAGCCCTTCTGTCCCTGTTTTCCCTGATTTTGTGATCCAGGGACAGCTTTGCTGAGCCAGATCTCACCTTTCCTGCTGAGCTGAGGTTCCCTGTGATGGCATTTTCTCATATCTGAGTTCTTTGCCTGCTGGTGAAGGACACCATGGTGCTGGGGTGACCTGATCTCCTGTAATCCTCTCACCACCACAGCTGGCATCAGAGGTTGCTTGGGCAGATGCAATTTAAGCTTTCAAAAGGCCGGCTCAGATGTGCGTGACAAAGACTAACCTGATACAGACCTGGAGTAACAAAGTGCCTTAAAATTGCACCTACGTGAAGAGCTTCTGGGCTGCAATCTTGTCTCTTTTCTTAAGCACCAACATCAAAGAGATCTGAAGGAAGGATGCACTTCAAGCTATTTTCTCCCCTCTTAACTTGTGATGCGCCCCTCCTCTTCTAATAAAATATGGCTGGGAATGCTTTGGGGGCTACTCCTGCATAGCTGGTGCCACACCTGTTGGGAAGGGGAAATTCCTCTAGGTCTGCCTGTCAGAGAAGCCTGGGGGAGTGCTGCTTCTGGAATGTTTTATTGACAAAGCTGGCAAAAAAACTTCCTTTCCATGAAAATTGAATTATTTGTTTTTTCACTTTTGAATTTAGTCTTTGTGGGCCAGACCTGCAGCTGTGGTAAATTAGCTCAGCTCCAGATGTGCCCTAATATATTTTGAGATGTCATTTCCCTGTATCTGTATATAATATTGTAGATCTTCCTGCTGCCCTGGTTTTGGCATTATTTCAGCTTTCTGTCTGCTTTGTCTCATTCAGCCAACAGATCCTGGGGACTAAGGATGTGTTGGGATCTCAGTGACGTGAGGCAGGCATCACGTCCACTACCTCCATTTGCAGAAGGTCAATAAGAAAAATCTGTGTTCCTGGGCTGCTTCACAGGCTCAGTTTTGTGCTTTATCCACTGTTTGCAGGATGCAGGAGGGGTAAAGAGTGCAACTGTCAGTGCATCTCCTTTACTCTTTCAGTATCAGTGCTGGTCCCAGAGTAGAACCAAGGCCAGGGGTTTTCCTGCTAAGGAACTAACCTGGAAAGTTTGTACTTAAGCTTGTAAGCAGGAGTAAAAATAAAAGGATCCTCATGTAGTTTTGATGCTTTGGCCCCTGTAGAGTTTCTGAGTACATAGTGCTGTTAGGACAGGGCTGGTTTTGGAGTGGGCTCAAGGCACAGGAGATTTCCAGCATGGGGTCCATGCAGTTTTTCTGAACATTGCTCTAGAGCTCCAGAGGAGTTGGAAGAAATGAAGGCTGTAGGATGCAGACTGAGCCACACAAAGAACTCAGTTATGCTGTCCTTGTGATTAAGCAGTACGACTGATTTAACATCAGGGGGCTGTGTACCACAATCACACAAACAAGGAGTGGTCCTAAAACTGTAAGCAATAAAACTCTTTACCAAGAGATAGATGTAGTTCCTTGGTTTTCTCTTGGCTGGGACGGAGCTATCCCAGTGGATAGATGCACCCAAGCTCAGCTTCTGTGCTCTGGGGAGCACAGAAATGAGCCGGGAAATGCCTTTTCTTGTAGATCGTGTAGGGGGTTAGATCTTGGGAAATACTGATACTTGTCGAGCTGATACGTGCTCCTGAGTGCCATCCAATCATGTAACTGCCGTGCCCCATCCCTGCAAGTGTTGAATGCCAGGCTGGATAGGGCTTGGAGTAACCTGGGGTCTGGTGGAAGGTGTCCCTGCCCAGGGCAGGGGGTTCGGAACGAGGTGGTTGTTAAGGTCCCAAACCCAAGCAGTCCGTGGTTCCAACCGAACCCAGTCTCTGATTCTGTGACCTGTGTACCTCGCCCTGAGGAGGGGGTGCGCTTGGTTATTAAGAATCCCTTCGAATCCCTTCGCTGCTGCAGCGTGCCGGGAGCGCGTCCCGGAGAGCAGTGACACGGAGCAGCGGCATCCCGTGAAATGCAGCAACAGCGCGATTTGTAGCGAGAGCAGGCGGAGGGCAGGGCCCGGGGTGGGGGGCCGGGCAGTGGGGCGGTGTGGCCGTGTGCGGTGGGAGCGCCGCTCTGGCAGCGAGATTCGGCACCGCCTCTCCCGCTGCCCCCTCCCCTCCCCTCCTTCCCCGCGGCCGGCCCGGGCGCGCCCGGCTCACGCTCTTCTCTCTCCGGCACAGGGGCAGATCGAGGTGGACAGCGAGACCGTCTTCAAGTTGGCCGCCCTGGTGCTCCAGGTGAGTGTTTCCCCCCGGCTCGGTTTGGCTCAGCGCGTTCCCCTTCCCGGCGTTTTTTCCCCGCTCCATACGGACAAGCCCCCCGCAGGGTTGTTTATGGTCTCCTCGGCGGGGGAGCGGAGGCGAAGCTGGAACTCATAGGAGTTATTTTCCTCATAGGCGAGTAAGAGAAATATTTATTTGAGGAGTTTTAAATTGAAAGAGTAAAAACTCATCAAGGGAAGTCATTTATCTGGGCAAGTTTCCATTCAATTTATCATTACGCTAATTTAAATACATTCCAGAGATCTGGGAAGAGAAGTGTAAATATTGTAGCTAAATCAGCTGTATTATGCCTGTGAATCTTCTTTTCTGAGCATATGGTTTTGATACCTCTGTTATGTTGAAATATGCAGTGTCAGTTTTCCCTCTCATTAATCTAGTTTTGTTCTACTGAGATTTAAACTCCAGTTATTTACAGTTTTCTATGAAATAAAATTCTATCTTTAAAAATTGGGGGGAGGGTTCCCCCATTGCATTGTCATTGACGAAGTGCCACAGCAAAGCTGCAGCAGCAGCTTGATCTGCCTGAACAGTTGTTTTCATCTCGAGTGAGCACAATTCCTCCCAACTGCTGACCTGACTGTACGGCCAACCTTTGCCTGAATGAGAGGAGGGAGAATTGTATTTCACTTCTTGTGCAGTAAAAGCGACATTTGATTTGCAATGTGAAATTCATCCCCGTTTTGGAAGCAGTTTCATTTGTGCCGTAGGTGGATTATCTGCAGCTGGGAGCGTGAGGGGCCAAGTCCAGCTCTTGAGCACATGCGGGCAGGCTCCGTGTTTTGCAGGGAGTGTGGCTCGGGTCAGGATCTGCCTGCGGAGCTGTGGGAGTGGGGAAGTGAACAATGCTGGGAAAATCGAGGGTTTTGAAGAGATCGTGTTTTAATTCTGTCACTGTTTTTCAATTGTAGGAAGCTAAAGGGGACTATTCCAGGTAATAACATTTTCCTTTCTAATACTGGTGTGCTTGATGGATGTGTTTTTCTGTGTTGGCATTGTACTGCAAACAATCACAAATGGGGGTAAAGTCCAGCTGCAAGCAGTGCCCGAAGAAAGTGAAATGTGCTGCTGGGCTGGATAAAATCCGAGTCTGCAGGGTGAGTAATGCCTTTTGTGAGCAAGCTCTGAGTCAAAACAGCATTTCAGGCCACCACGCTTTGCTCCCCTCCCAAACGTGGGTGCCACAGTGGGAGCAGAGGCCGGCTCCCACACTTCCCTGCCGGAAAGCCCGTGCTTTGCCAAACCTTTGCCAAGCAAGCCGTTGCCTGTGCTTCTGCAGACCTGTGTTTGGGTCCATGTGGTGACCTTGCCCACGGCCCTGCCCGTGCAGTGGCAGCACGTGCAGGGACGCGGGGCCGTCAGCTGCCCCGGGATCAATGAGCCATGTTCTCCTGCAGCTGCCCCGGGGCCTCTCGCTCCCCACGCTTGACCCAACAGTTGTGTTGTGGCTGGTGTGCGACCCCCTTGCTCTGCTTGAGCTGTTTAAAGCTGCATCATTAGGTCTGGCTTCCCCTTGGAGGTGCTTCTTACCCAGCTCTGATTGGGATAAGGGGCTGCATGGAGCAGGTGGGGTCACAGCTGGACCCGCTGGAGCCACGGGGAAAGACCTTCCATTAGAAACAGCTCACTAAGCAAATAGAGATTCAGAAGATTGGCTTTGGTCACGTTAATAGTTTACTGCTTGCTGAGTTTCCACATGGGAGCAGAGGTGTGTTTTACGCTTTAGCTACAACAGCTTTGGAGAGCGTTCAGTACAGACCCGTCTGCCCAAATGCAGGGAGCGAATCACATTTGACTGCCAAAGTGACTCTGCTTTCCCTTGAGGGGGCAGTTGTCAAGTAAATGCCAGTGCCAATCCCTAGACCCCTTCCTTTCAAAGGCCTGTCCGTTCTCTGCCAAAGGATATGCTCTGAGAAGTCTGTCAAACCTCCTTCTCCTGTTTGTTGGCATGCTGTCACACCTGCAGGGAGAAAAAGATGTCCTTGATCAGCAGAGTGGGCTGGCCTGCATACCATTTCTGTTCCTGTTCATGCTGTAGACCTGCTTTGTGACCTCCAGTATGTTGCTTATACCTGTAGTATGCTGGATTTTTCCCTAGAAAGACCTCTTATCTTGCCTGATCTCTACAGTGATATCCTAAGCTTAGCTCAGTTTAGGCACAGATAACCAGAAAATCACTGCTGACTCCACAGTAAGTAACTTGTTAAGCTGTAGCAACTGGTGGCACAATTGTCTTGATTCTTGAGAACAGAGGTTAATGTTAAAAGCCACCTTAGTGGTGAAAAACTCCCTTATGTGGTTTAAACTTAACACTGCCTCCTTATCATTTGCCATAAATAGGTTTGTAAGTATGGCTTCACTAGTCTAAGAACTGCGTCCATGGTTGTTTTCCATGGTTCCCTGGATGTGTTGCAAGAAGTGGATTCCCCGTGGTTACCTTCAGAAGTATTTAAAGAAAATTGTAGGGGAGAGCACTCTGCTACAAGAGTGATTTCCAAATGCAGCTCTTTCCCTAAGAGTTGCATGGAAATAGCTGCAGCACTTGTTTCCTCTGTAAAACTGAGCGTATGTTACGCCCCTGTAGCAAATGAGCACAACCAGCTGTCCCAGGCCCAGTGAGCACACCAGGAGCGAAGGAATTCCATGTCACATATCACAAGTGGTCCTTTGGGCCAGTGCTGATAAAGCACTGGCTTAATTACCAGCGTATCTTAACGATGATACTGAAGGCCTGGCCTCTGTCTGACAAGCCTCACAGCTTGCTGTGCTGCGCAGACTGTGTCCCTGCAGCAGTGCTCCTGTGCAGTGTGATTTGCCTCCCTTTGCAGTGCCTTGAGTTGAGTGAGTTCTCTGCTCGCTGTCATTTGTACGTTCTGCTTTGAATCACCTTCTGGAATGTGGCTCCTGCACCACCTCTGCTTCCGTGAGAATGTGCAGGTTGATTTTTTTGAGGCTGGATTAGTGCTGAATGAACGCGGGTAAATACAGGAATTGCCTGAAATCCTGGAGATTAGCTCTGTGGAAGTGAGGATTGGGCCAGTCCAGGCAGTGCTGGGGATCTCTTCCTGTCTGATTTTTCACACACATCCCATAGGCAGCTCTTCCATGGGGACACATCCTGTGGTGGGGTCACCATGTAGCATTCCCACTGATGTCAGCTCCGTACCAGGGTCCAAACACGGCAGACTCCTGTGGTTCTACAGGAGCCTCTTCCCCAGTCCACTGCTCAGATTCTCAGATAATGCCGTGATGGCAGGGAGCAGCAGCCTCCTGAGAAACACCCTCCCCTGCCCTATGCTGAGTGGGTGAGCGCATTCCTTGGAAATCTGTTTCTTTTCAGTGAGCAAACCTGACACGTGGGCGCTTGGAGAAAGTAAAAAACTTTTGATTTCTACGCCACAAAGGTCACTCCGGAGGGGCTTTGCAGTCTGGTAGCACTGGCAGCATGGGAATACCAGGGACTTCGGGGTTTGGTCCTTGCAGGTGTTTTGCAGTAGGACCCCAAGGTCCTGAGCTGTCTTACAGGACGGGGTTTCACAGAATCATAAAATGGTTTGGGTTGGAAGAGACCTTAAAGATCATTTAGTTTGTGCCTTATTATTTGGGGAGTGACTTATGTGAGATGAACCACCCAAGTCCCGCTTTGAAAGGACCGGTTTTGAAGACATCTTTATAAAACTTAAGTGGATGCTTCAAAATTGCACCCACAGCATATCCTGATTTGGACAACTCTAGATTCTCAAAGGCAGCCTAGACTGGCTTTGGGACACAGGAGCAATGAGGAGCAGAGGTGGCAGCACACCACGGTGGTGTAGCTCACCATGTACCCATTTCCTTTTCCTGTTTACCCAGCTGGTGATCCCAGCCAAGATAATTCCCTTCTGTTTGATGAAGAGGATGTCACAGGGATGCTCAGTGAGCTATCCCTTTCCCCCCTAGCTGGGATGGTGTCAGGGCTGCCCTGGGCAGAGCAGGACAGTCCTGCAGCCCTGCTGTCCCCAGGGGGGCTGGGGTGCTGCAGATCCCTGCCCCTCTGCCTTCCTGTGCAGCGCTGGGCACGCTTGGCTCAAGAGGAAGGATGCAACGCTGGCTCGTGTTTGCTTTTCACGACTCATCCACGGCTTCCAGTTGACTGCTCCTCTGTTTAAGCTGAGTTCCCAGCACGTTTTGGCCAGCTCCTGCAATAGGAACCCCAAGCAAACATTAGTCATTGATTGGAGTTTTGAAACTCTGCGTGAGTTAATTGCGTGTCTCCACTCTCCTATTTGCAAATGAAACAGAAAAATCTGCTAGCCTGGTTTTATGAGATCTTGGTTTTAAACTCTTTGCAAAGGTTTTAGAAAGAAAATGTGATTCAAATTGCAGCTTCTGGCATGGCTCAGTTTTGGGGGAAAAACATACGTATTCTGTTTATTTTAGGAATTTTATTTGAATTTTAAAGAAACAATGTTTTGGCAGTCTGTTAATTATTCATCTTCTAAATATGCAACATATCAAGTCTGGCCTCCTTGGGAAATAAATTATTTAGCTGTATTTAGTTTACAAATTAAGCATCTGCCCTCAAAAATGCTGTGAAATATTATATACTTTTATTTTCCTTTGTAGCTTGATGAGAGAGACAGTTCATAACTGAGAAGTCCTAAGTGCTGTCCTAGCATTGGAAAAATGTTTATCAAAATCAGATTAGCTACAGGGACTATATAAGGAAAGTAACTTGGGGAAAAAAGTTTTTCTGACTGATAATCTTGGACCATATTTTCCCCAGTACCATTTCCAGGACTGAAACCCAGCCGTGCTCCCTGGAAGTTAATTAAATTGCTGGAGGAGGGCTTCTATTTTCTTTAAATAGCTGACACATTCGTTTTTGATTCTGGCCTGTGGGCTGCAAAGATAACTCCCGACTGGTATAACATAACACAGACAAAATAATGAATTCCTGATAGCTGACATGTGCGAGGCACCGGGGCTTATCGTTATGGGGGTGATAAAGGCAGTTTGTAAAAGGGAAAGGTTTGAGTGAGAGATAGTCCTGCAACTGAGGCTATGGAATAATTGGTTCAGAAACTCCTGAATTTTAAAATTCTGCTTAGAAAAAAAGTGAAGTTCTTGACCTAGGTACGGAAAGTAGTATTAACAATTTGCTCTTAATTGAGAATGAGTGCTCAGAGTGAGAGTTTTGGGTAGTGTTTCATTGGGAAGCTGAATATTTTGCCAGGCAAACTGGAAGAACTCTTGGTAGAAAAGAATGTGGGAAAGATAATGTGGGCAGTGCTAGAAAATAGCTGTTGAAAAGAAGTTAATAATTGTCTGATAGCAAAGCACCTGCTCACTCTACCGCTAACCCCAAGATTAAGGTACCCTCAGGAACAGGACACACCTGAGGTCTGTTGGAGGTGGCTTGTCCAACCTGTTTCTGGGAATTTTGCCAGGTTTATGTGGCCAAAATTCCAGGTGTGGCCACGCCCAGGACTGGGGATGGAGCAGGAGGACAAGTTCGGGGATGAGTTAGAAGAGAGCATCTCATCTGGCAGCCAAAGACAGGAGCCCAGTCTGGATCCTGCTTCAGCCCCAAGTGTTTCCTCACACCTGTGTCAGTGGTGGTACGAAAGAGCTGGTGGGTCACCAGACGATTCACTCTCAGAACATCCATCTGGTGCCTGTAGCAGCACAGAAGTTTAGTTTCTGATGTTCTTTTCCATGCAAGTGCACTTTCTAAATGCCCATGCACTGATCTCCTCAGCCTTTTTCCAGGCTGCCCCCAGCTGCCCGGGGGCTGTCTGCCTGGCTGTAAATCAGTGCTCAGCACTGCGCTGCCTTGTGCCCCTTGTGCTCCTGGCCCTTGTTTGCCAAGTGACTCATTGTGTGTTTTGCCTTTCAGCTGTGACTCCCAGCACTTTTTCTTTAAATACCTGGTGAGGCACTGGCTCTGAACCATTAACTCTCTCTCGGTCAAACCCATCTGTGTGCTTTCCTCAGCTCCCTCTTTTTCAATAAACAGCTAATGTAGACAAGATGAGCAAAGATCTGCTTGCTTGGAGCCTGTTAGTTGAGGGGGTTGATTATTTATTTTGCTTTATTTGGGACCATCTGATGAACCAAGGCAGTAAATCAGTAGGTTTAGGGAAAGTCATGTTTCACATCTATTTCACACGATGATGATGATCCCCCTACTTACAGGTATCAGATACTCACTTTCCCAAGAGCTTAATTGAATTTTATAACCTCTTCAAAGAAAGCTGGTTGTAATTTTTGTCTAACAGGGTGAAAATTTTGCTTTTCCTGGTGAATCCCTGCAGGTTTGCCATGAGGAACAGGAGCTGAGGGAAGGCAGAGGGGAGGCAGGCAGGGAGTTGCTGAGCTCCCATCTCCCTGAGCACTGAGGCAGCAATTACGGGATGAAAACATTGTTTTCTCCTGTTTTTTTATTTTTCATGTAAACCAGGTGCAAATACAAAAAAAAAGCACTTAAGATGCCATTTCTTGGATAGACTTTTCATAGCAACAGGGTTTTTTTCCACTGGTGCTACTTGTAGATTCATGCAGTTCATGGCAGACTAAAAAATATAGTCTGCAGTGATGTAATTATAATGGTTTTTTTATGATTTCCTCTTTTAAAGCAGTTCTGTAAGGACTCTCAAGGAATTAGTTTAGAATGCTTATTATGTAGCAGATTAATTAGGTGGAAGCGCTGTGGGTGGAAATGAGCAAAAAGGATTAGATGAAGAGGGGGAAAAAAAAGGATGTTTGCAGTAATACAATAACCTGATCTCATGGGATTTACTACTTGTATATAGCCATGTAACTCTTAATATTCACACATAATTATGGCAGTTTGGTAAGGAACAGTAATTTTTAGATTTCATGTGCATGATGTTTGTACAGTTTCCAGAGGGGCAGAAAAGGGGTTGCTGTGTTTTGTCCTCTTTAATAGTCCCTCCACAGTGCTTCCTTTTCTTTTCTTTGTTTGTTTTTTTTTTTTTTTTAATTGCTTTTACTCAGAGAGCAGGGCTAGAGTGGGTACAACCCAGCCACCTAGAGAGGTCTTTTGTGTGTGCTCTGCATCCAAAACAGATGAGCGACAAGGCAAGCACAGTGCCAGGAAATTCAACAACCCCCAACTTGTCTCCCTTGCAGGGGAGAAGCTGTCACAGCTGTCAGGCTTGGGGTAGCTATAGGTAAAAGATGCTTTCCCCTTGTCCCTAAAAATTCCCTTAAGTACAGGTTCAGTGTTAAAACACATGGTCTTTTCCTATTGTAAAACTCACATACCATGGTTTTTGCGTTGTAATGTATTCACCTCCCTTTTGTCAAATATCTGCAAAACTTCATGAGGTCTGCCGGGATTTTTTGCAGTCTTACACCCTCAGCTGTGAGCAGGAGTTTGGGCTTTTGTCTGATTCCTAACAACATCCTCACTCTAGAAAAGCAGAAGTAAATCTGCTTTTCCTTCCCATGGTGGTTGAGATCTATCACATGAGGTCTATTTTGTGCTTTGAGGAAATGGAACGACAGCTTTTCAACCTCAGCTTTTTTGCTTTTGCAGATTTGTCAGGTCTTTATCATTATTTGGACACTTTATTTTTCTTGTGGTTCCCTGTATCTCCATGTATCAGCCAGGCCGTGATAACAAGCTTTAAACTTTGCTACTGTACTCAGACATGCTAAAAACCCACAACTAATATGGCTAAGCTGACCTTTGTGTGAACAGGAAGAAAGTGTGAATGTTAGAAATAACAGTCTGCTGTTGCGAGGGAGGGCTTGGGATCCTTCAAGCGTTGTATCAACTGTGAATATCCATCTTTTGCTTGACAGTAAATCCCCAGGTAAAGCAGAGCCATTCTGCTTTTGTCTGGTCTGTTTGGGGAGCACTGCTAACATGTGCTGTGAGTATGACCAAGCAGCTCTTTAAACATGGATATGTCACAGCAGGTCTCTGGGATGTGATCCACCCCCCATTGTAGGTGGTAGGTCCAAGGACCAAAAGGGTTTGTCTTCAGAGTATTCATGTTTCACATCAAGAGCTGTGAAGGAAGACCTGAGGATTTAGGGCAGCTCCAGGTCACAGATTTTCTCTAGTCATGAAGAACTGCTTCCCTGGCACCCTGTTCCTTGTCTGCAAAGTGGAAATTGTAGCATTGTCTCATCTGCCAAGGTGGCTCTGGGAGTAGCTCATGTTCCTGTCTGCTCACCATGTCCTCATATAGAGGTGTGTGCATACAGCTGATGGGAGAAATGTTGCATTTTCCTTGCTGCTCTTGGCCCATCTTCCAGAAGCCAATGTACGGGCTCACCAAACCCCGACAGATCAGCAGGTGCTGCTGCTCTGCCCAAGAGCTGAGCAGTGCTTGGGAAGCAGAGAAATTGGGCTCAGGGAACAGGGCTGGAGCTGAAGGTCAGGCCTGGGAGTCCAAGGCTCTGGTCCAAGTGTGGGGAATGGTCCACATCCACTGTGGGGAATCCAGTCCCAGCCACACTTTGTTTTTGGTGCAGGTCCCCCTTGAGCTGTGAAACTGATGCTGTTGAAGCTGCACAAGGTGTGAACCTGCAGCGTAGCCACAGCCTAAATGTCCAGCAAGCTGGGGTTGAAAAAGCCATCTGCACTGTGCTTATCAGGGTCCTTTTCACAGATGGGGTTGGAAGGCTCTTAAATGCCCCTTCAAATACCTCTCTGAGCAGGCGGCTGCTATCAGCCCTGCCCCCGGCAAAGCTCCCGCTAGCTGCAGCGAAGGTCAGCCTCTGGCAGCCCTGTACCAACGGGAGCCCCTTGTTCATGGCCTTTCCACATCCTGGGCTCCCTTCAATAGAAAAATAACTTTCTTGAGTGTGCCAGCAGACCATAAACTGAAAGGTTGGGAAATGATGGGAAACGTCTGGCGTTTGTCACAAAAGAGGATTTGTCGGAGGGCACATTTCAAAATCCTGCTGCCAAGATCCTGCTGCTCTGGCATACTCAAAAGCTGCTAAATCCATCGTCTCTCCCTATACCTCCCCTGCTCTCCCATTCCCCCCTTTTTTCTCCTGCACTTTTAACCCTGCTCATTTTTTTCCCCTCCACTGCCTCACTGCTTGCTCCTCGCACCTGTTTCTCGTGGTACCTCGAAGGGCAGAGCAGCCTCCACCGGAGCCTGAGGTTGCCATGCTCTTTATTTTAGGACAAACCCAAAGCCTACAGAGCAGGCACCTGTTGCTGAAGCAGCTCAGCTACAGTGGGATGGTCCGTGGTGCTGGCTCTCATCTATGAGAGTAAGGAATGGGAGCACCTTGGAGACCTTGGTGATGTTGTCCTGAGTCTGGTCACCTGAGAAAGTCACTTTAGGACTAGGCTGGGGTGTGGGCAGCAGCACAGGACGTTCTTTTACAATTTCATGCAAAGGAATTTGGTGGTCATTCTAAAGAAATAGGGCTGTTATTGACATCATCTGAATAATCTGAACCTCTGAAACCCTTGATTGTCAAGCTTTCAAGCATCTGCTCTAATTGTGTGCTGTTTTGGAGTATATATTTTGCTAGCTCTAAAAATCTTGAAGAGAATGAGGTGACAAATCCTAATGGAAATGTTTTGCATCATCTTCGTGATGTGGGGTAATAGTGTATCATTCTTTTGCTGTGCAACTGCACATTTCCTTGCATCTCATATGTAATTCTCAAATTTGCTGATGTTTAGGTGTCCTGAAATAACTTTCAGGTTAATTTTGAGAGGCTGATTGACGTTTTCTAAAGGCAAGGCCACTCTAAATTCTACCTGTGCTACGCCTAAAATTCATTTCAAGAAATAACTAAACATAAAAGAATGACATTCAGGAGAACCCAGGAGTGACTTATTCCAATGATCCTGTATCAGTATAAGAGAAAGTATTTGTGTGAGGTCAGGAAGCTGTAAGAATAGAGGAAAGTCGCTATACAGAGCACTTTCCCTGCTGATAAATTTGTACCTTATAACGTGTTATAAACACAATTCAGCAGAGGCAGACACACCTGCCTTTGCTTTAGTCAGTTAAGAGTTGTCTGAAGTCCTGTCCTCATCGAGTCGTTAATATTTACAAAGAATCTGTGGGCTGATAAGCGTCTATGGTGTAGTCCAATATATGGCTTTTGCTGCTGGGTGTGTCACTTGCTCTTCATGTTTTGTTAATCTCATTAACCACATCTTACTCCATCTAAGTTCTTACCTGCGTTAGCAAGAGGAATAAACTGCTTTTTGACAGTGGGTGCAGGGAAACACCAGGGCACCTGGTGACAAATGGTCCTAATTAGCACAGTTTTGTAAATCTTTGCCTGGCAGGGAGTGTTCTATCATTCCATTACAAGCTGTCAAGATGTACTTTCTGGGGGCATAAATATGTAACTCTTTTTTAATTTTCAGTAATGTGCTCTAGCCAGAGCATGCCATGTTGGGCTGGCTTGGTTCCTTCATGGATTTTTGGTGGGGATTTTAGCAAAATGCCTAAAATTTCACTGTAACATCAACAGGTCATAGGAAGCTCATGAGATTGGTCCTGCTTTGCTGCTGGAGATAGTTTCAAGTGGCAAGTCCTACTGATAGGATGGTACATGATTAATTAGTTACTGGTTGTTTTAGAGTCAAGCTGCCCTCCCTCTCCATAGAGCTAGCACTGACAAGCAGGGCGTGCTGGGGACAGCACCCTGCCCAACGTTTGATCGTGTTGGGACAGAGAATTAATTACGGGCAGTACCAGGAGTGCAAGCTGAGGTTCAGAGTGAGGAAGCTTTGAGGGAAATTTTCATTATTTCCATTTGCATTGCCCAGATTGATTCAAGTTCTGCTTTGTATCTGCCAGAGGGAAAACTCCTGTTTAGAAGGTGGAATAGGAAGGAAAGGGTCTGTCTGCTCCTTTTGTTTAATTCTTCTCTGTAGTGGAAAAATACTTGAGAGGAGAGTTTCCTATATTCTCCTTCTGGGGAATAAACAAACCTTTTGCCAAAAAATGTTCAGTCCCATTGACTCTGGGCAGTTTATGTATTGAAATGATGCCAAAAACCACCAGTCCAGAAACCCCCTCCGTAGCAGGGGTCAGATTAAATGCAGGTTGGCCTCCCTGTCCCGACGGCCGTGTCCTCCCCCTGGTGGGAACCCACCATGGACGTGCCAGATACAGCACTGGGTGTTTGGCTGGCAGATAATGGGGATGCTGGGACATCTGGAGCCGGGGCTGTCTGCCCTGGGATTGATGTATCGTCTCGTGGTCGTTGTGAAACCAAACAGGAACAGGTCATAATTCAAACCACTGCTCCTGCTATCGGCAGTTGTCACCTCTGGGGAACAGCTGGGTCTCAGAGGGCTTGGGAAAGTGATCCTGAAGGTCAAGGGGAGACTTGCTTGGTGCAGATGAAGTGATAATGTACTCTGTGGAAGGAGGGGGAGGACCATTTGAGGCTTTTATTATCCCTGAAGCCGTGAATCATCCCAAATGCTAATCCTGGGGCGTGCAGTCAGCAGATCCAGGCTGCTGCGTGCCAGCCTGCACTGTCTGAAGGCATCCAGCGCACAAGGAGCTGTGCCCTGTCTCTCCCAGGTCTTTTACATTTTTCTAGGATTGTTTCATGCTTGATCTTACAATTATGTAGGGGGAAAAAAATCCTCATGTTGCTTCTCAGTGAGTTTCAGGCCTTATAAGTCCATCTTGATGGACTTCTCCCAGTGCATGTGGATGGGATGGTGTCTGAAGCTCAGGGTGTGAGGTTGGGTCCCGTCCGGAAGACAAGTCCCAGGGGCCAATTTTGCCTCATTAAATCAGTGTATTCTCCGCTATTGCAAGAAATTGGATGGGTTTGTAGGTTGGCAGAAGAAGAGAGAAGGCCCAGCTCTGCTGTAAATTGTCACAGCTCCGTGGCCTCTGCCTGCTGACACTCTGCAGCAGGGCTGTGGTTCTGGGTCAGTGCTGCAGGGACGTGCCCCCTGTCATGGCACAGACGTGGTGACAGCCCTTTGATCACTGCGTGTCCCAGCTCAGAGCCCACAGGCCTTGCTCGGAGGCGGGTTTGCTGGCTGGCCCTCAAAATTTAAATTCAGTGGTAGATATTTTCATATTGATGAGCTGCTACTCATCACTCAGGCTTAACTAGCACCCTTGTTTTGGCATTGATGAGGATAAAGTTGCTACTCAGCCAGATCTAGAGAGGCGAGGGGTCCAAAAACCAAACAGGAAGGCGAAGGGTCCAAAAACCAGACAGGAAGGCGAGTGGTGCTGTTGGAGGTCGAGAATGTTGCAGAAGGTGGCATTTCAGAGCATGGGAGGCGCAGCTGCCGGGATCTGCGGCATTTCTGCGGACTGTCGGTGATGGGGAGGCTCCTGGCCCTGTAGTGGCTGGTGAAGAAGAGTTTGGGACCTCTCCACCCATGTGTAGTGGTGACAGCTGGGTGTCAGCTGTCCCCTGTGCCCAGCTGCCTCTGCCAGAGCTCAGCCCTGGCCTCCCGGCAATCAGCCTCCTTATTGCCTCAGCCCTTACCAGCAGTTTTCTAAATAGGGGTTTAATGACCACCCATTAAACCTCTGATTATGAATACTGCGGGGCTGAGAATCTGCATTTACAGAAACAGCCCTTTTGTTTGGTAAAAATGAGCTATTTTGTTAGTACTTCCTTTCAAAACCTCTCCTACTTCACTGCAGTTCCCTGCCAACTCTGCCTGCTGGAGCAGCCATTGCAGTGATGAGTCAGGTTTAAAAATAGGAGGAAAATTGTGGTTTAATGATCAATTGCCCTGTGAGTCTATGATTAAAGTTGGACAGGACCTTAGGAGGTCATCTCACCAAACCCTCTCTCTCCAAGAGGGAGTTCAGACCAGGTTGCTCAGGGCTTATTTTTTCTTGGGTTTTTTTGTGTGTTTTTTTTGTTTGTTTTTTTGTTTTGTTTGGCTGTTTTTTGGGGTGTTTTTGTTTGTTTTGTTTTGGGGTGTTTTTTTTATTCGTTGCTCTGGTTTCTGAGGCCTCAGTAGAGCATGCTCTGTGTCTGAATTTCCATTCGACCCTACAACCCCCTGGTAATCTACCTTCTCTCTACAAGCTGAGATGTCCTGCAGCCTTTTGATCCCATCAAAATGGGCTTGTAAAGGGGTGAATAAAACTCAGCTTTTGTGAGCATTGGCTGTATTTGAGCGCTGGAAGGAGAGATCCTGATTTTCTACCCAGCTGTCCCCGTTTGTGGCACTTGGGTGCTGGCCAGCTTGCAAAGAAAAATGGATATTCCTGGCAGAAGAGTGCAGCAACCAGCACTCCTCGGTGCTAATTGACCCCTTCTTGGCAGCCTCATCAAAGACGTTGAAGAACAAAGAGGCTGTTGATTGAACTGTTTCCTTGTCCCCAGAGGTGGTCCCCCTTACTCTGGGCTCAGGCTCATTGTCAGGGCTGGGGAAGAGCCTTGCCGAGCCATTAGCCTGTGCTCCCGAGGAACAAAATAACCTTTCATCTCCTGCGCTTTCCGTGTGGCATCTGGGAGATGGAATCGTGGCAGGAGGGGTTGCTGTGCCTTCCATGTGCAGAGCTCCCCATGGATCCTCTCTAGGTTTGCGCGGAGTGTGGAATTTGACGGAAGCAAAGGGGGACATAGCTCTGATGAAAACTCTTAATAGTTTAATCTGATGAGAAGAGAGGTTGGGAGCAGAAAAACACCTTCAAGGAAAGCCTGGACAAAGTTGAGGCAGATGCCAGTGGACGTGGCTGGTGCATTCTTTGCATAGAAGAGTCGTGTTGGTGCTTGCTGGCACTGCTGCGCAGGCATGCAGAAATCCTGCCAAAATGGGGCGTGCAGGTTTCAGCTGATTAATTAATGGACCGTGTGAGGAGAAAATATGAACCATTTTAATAATGCCTGTAAATGGGTTTTAAAATATTCTGCAGGGATTTTGTCATGACAGATTGCATTCACGTACTTCAACCCCCCTGTATTTCATTTCAGGTTGGGCCTAGAGTCCAGAATATTTGAACTTTCTATACAATGGGCAGTCCAGGAGATGTATATTCACTGAAAATATTTTAAAGCATATGAACTGAAACCCTTTGTTATGAATCAGATCACTGTTAAACTTCTGAGATTTAACAAATACCACACTGCTTCATGAAATGTATTGTTAAAGATAGAGCAAAACTTAGCACTACAAGCCTTACTTTTGGGCAGAGGCTTTCCTACAGCTGTTTCAGGGCCCATTCTGCACTCAGCAAATAGAGTGACGGTGCACAAAATAAATATTGATGCGGTGGTGGCCTGAGCATCACGTGTGTGTATAGTGAGCCTGCATGACACCATATCCATCACTGTCATGTGAGAGGGCCTCTAGAGTTACGTTGCTATGACAACCTGGCATGGGGGGACACACCACGTTTGTGAGCAGCAAGTACAGCCCTTCCTTCTGCCCAAACTAATGAGTCCATCTCTGATTCGCTAGCACTGACTCTGGGCCATTTTTGCTTTTTCAGTGATGAGAACACTAGAAAAGACTTGAAGACCCTGCCTGTCTTTCCTACCAAGACACTGCAGGAGCATCCATCACTTGCTTACTGGTGAGCTGTTTCATTTAAAATGTAAATCATTGCTATGATTGGTAACAACAGGATCACTTTTAAGCAGTTGGCAAACTCTTCTGAAAGTTTTCAACCCAGGACATGGAGTTAATTGCTCATGTTCAAGCATTTCCAGTTTTTAGAAGATTATAAATTATGCAAGATGTGATGCAAATTCCCCCTTGAAAGTTTGCTCAAATTAAATTGCTGTCTCAGAAACTGCTGGATCAGAGTATGTGGGGACCCTGCAACAGAAGGAGCTGAAGTCTGAACTCCAACCAAGTTTGGGTTTGCAGAGAGCACCTTCATCTTCATCTGTCCCACAGTGGAGCCTTTGTGGTGGGCTGCCAGCTGCCCACCCAGCTCCTCTTGACAGGACAGGGGAAGAAAATAATCTAGAAAGGCTGGAAGGAGAAAGTTCCAATTCTGGGGCTTGAATTTCCTGTAAAGAACACAGCATTTAGGATGAATCAGTGATATTGTTTCCTTGAAATTTACGCCCTTTGTGCAAATTCAACTCCCTCATTTGTTTTGGTTTTTTAGACTTGATGTGTACGTGATGGATTTTCAAGTATACCATGCTTGCTTATTATTTGTTTGTCTCTGAATGAGTAATGCAGGGTTTTTCTTTGCTTTCAAGTGTCTGACACTGAAATGCATATTTTATTTCACATTCCTCCAAAACAAAATGTTGAAATATGTAACAGGAAAAATGCAAAAAGGTCATTGCTGACAAATGTGTGGTTTTTTTTACCTGTGAAATGTCAGGGGGAAAAAAATACACGGGAATCAAAACAGCTCTGGTTAAGCTTCTGTCTTACATATGGAGCATCTACCTTTGAAGTTTGAATCCTTTAGGACGTTAAGATGAATTTACACAATTAGCACCATTCTTCTGCAGCAGCATCTGCAGCAGAACAGGCTGATCCAAAATGCTTCGTTAATTAGTCTGGGAGGCAGGATATGATGGTGGGGATCAGCCAGGCAGCTCCACGCTGCCTAATGAAGGGTGGGAAAGAAATCAGCAAGAACCAGAATGTAAACTAGAGCAAGAAACATGCAGAGGGACCCTTCTCTGCATGCTGAGCAGGTGGCTGAGCTTCGACAGATGCCGTCACACATGAACAAAGTCACTGAGCCTCTAAATTGGGTTTTGTGCTTCGTTTGCAGTGAGGACAGAGTAATTGAGCATTATACACAAATTAAAGGTCTGACCAGAGGACAAGCCATTGTTCAGTGAGTATGACACTTGTTAATTTGTGAAGATGATATTTTTACTTTTCTCCTGTTCTTTTTCGTCTAGAAGTGGCAAGGCAGACTGTTTGGGTCATTATTGCTTGCAAATGATGTCATTTGTATCTGTCAGATTCTCTTTTTATTGAGTTACATTGCAAAGTGAAATTATTTGAAGTCTCACATTTCACAGGCTTGCGGTTCAGCATTTGGGTACCTCAAATACAAAATAAATTCTTTGGATCTTACTTTATTGGAAGACTCTTGTCCATACTTTGCTTACCATCAGTTAATTTTCACTCCAAACTCTTAAGGGTGTGTATTACCCTAAGTCCTGTAAGAAATTCTGAAATGTTCAGAATCTGGCTTTCAAAACATCAAGGTCTTCCAAGCTGCCCACTGAATCTGTGCCCACTGTATTTATCATTTACCATTATTTACTCTTCTTCCTACAAGCAGATGCAGTAGGATGTGTTATGAGATGTTTGAGATGATGGCCGTGGCTGCACAGTGCAGACTCCTTGTAGTTTTTCTCATGTACCTCAATGCCTGTAAATCTGTCTCAATAATCTGTGGTCTTTTTTCAGTAGGAACAAGGGAGAAATGGTCTGTTCGGTGGTTTTCTGAATTGCCTCATGAAACAGTTGTACAATGGCATAAACACATTCATTTGGAGCCTATCCCTTGTAACCAGAGCTCCATAATGGAATAATTATAGGCAGGTCTTTACTGCCAACGTTTCCCAAAAGGCTCATATGTTCAGTTCAGAATTTTTGCTTTCAGTTCTATGATCTTCTGATAAAAGATTGAATGTTCTGTTGTATGAGGGATTTTCCTTTTTGCTTTAGCTGGGCCAAAATACCCCATCTTTCCCCAAGCCAGGATGCTAATATTTTCTGAAAGCATGGGCCTTCAATTATTAAGGCCTTCAAAATATGCAAATGATAAATGACATGTCCTGGATGTATGTGTGAAAAAAAACATGTTAATAGATATTACTCCCTCCAGAGAAAATCATCTGATATTCTATAAATCTGTCTGCAGGTATATGAAAGTGGTAGAAGCTTTGCCAACATATGGAGTTCATTACTATGGAGTAAAGGTCAGTAACTGCCTATAGATAATGTGATTGCTGAGCTTATTATGTGGGATTGCATTCCTAAAGGAGCAGTTGGATGATTCAGTGCCCTTCTATCAGTATGAAACCCCACATTTTTCAACCTCTGTAATTTTTCCCCATTCAGTGTACTTCAAAAATTGTTTCCAGAGAGCAGAAAGGAGTCTCTGTAAAACCATGTGTAATCCTATCAGAAGCTAAATTCCTATCATCTTAATTAAACTGGATATCCCTTCTAGACCTGAAGCAGTTAATAGTTTCCCCAGAGACATTAATCAAGATTAGAAAAATAAAATGTGGAAAAGACTCCTCCTAAGTGGCAGGTGATTAGTGGTGTGTGCTTGGAGTGGGGAAATGCTGAGAAATACTTTTGGAGAGTGATGGAAATAAACCATTTATTCCCATTTGTAGAGCAGAGCTGGGGCCAAAGTATTTTGTGCCGAAGAGCTCAGCAGAGATGTCTCCTTACTTTTGAGTCGTGGCCATGACTGTGGTACCTGAGAAGCTGATGTTTTGTGCTGATGTCTCTTCCTGTAGCTCTCCATGCCTGAATTTAGTGGATGCAGTCATTGGCCACAGTTTTTTTCTGTCCCCTGTCCTTTCCCTTCACAGCCACTCCTCCAGCCAGTACACCCCTTGTTTCAGCAGCACTGTTGCTTTTCTGTCCACGTTGCACAGCCACCACCTGGTTTTGTGCCTCTGCCTCAGAAGGCAGAGGGAGAAAGTTTCCACATTCACCCCAGCAATCCACTTCACCTCAGTTTGTTTGCCAGAAAATCTGTGTTCTGTACCTACTTGTACTTGTCACAGAGCGAAAAGGGCTGTAATCTTGGAATTGCCTAATTCTTAAGTAGCTCTTGGTTGACGTAGACATCCATTTTCCAGGATAAACAAGGAATCCCGTGGTGGCTTGGAATAAGTTACAAAGGAATTGGCCAGTACGACTTACAAGACAAAGTTAAGCCCAGAAAAGTAAGTTTTTTTGCATCTGATTTTTTTGTGGGGGGAACATGGTACAGTGTTGCATGTCAGAATATACTCTTTTAAGCTGTTGCTCATTAGACTGGTGGGCAAAAGACCAAAGGCTGGAGGCAGAAGGAGATTTCTGCTGGCTCTGAGGCAGTAAATCTCTCCCTCTCCTAGATAGTGGAAACTCCCTTTGGGAGCTTTGGCTCGTGTGTCTTGCATTTGGTGGTCTCAGGATGGGAATTTTGGCAGCCCCCAGGGCTAACTACAGAAGCATGAAGCGGTTGTGTTTCTGCAAGGCCTTGTACTTGGGCAGTGTTTCCACTTCACTTTTGTAGGTGTTTTTTTTTTGTGCATGAAGCTCGAGAGGCTCCACTGATATGGGCAGAATACTAGGGGAACTGCATGAAATTGAAGGCCTGTTGGAGCAACTGTGTGTTTTCACAAATTCTGAGGGGGAATTGAGAATAAATTCCAAGTACTGGAGGTCATTCTTGTCCAACCCACTGCTTCCCAGTGTGTCTGCTGCAGAGTGAGCTCTGCCCACACCCTCGTGTGCTGTTTGAACAGGGCAGAGGGTCCTGCCTTGTTCTGCTGGCTCCCTCAGAGCCATGCAGTGAGCCCAGACAGCAGCCTTGGAAACCCACCGTGCACCCAGCGTGTTGGCTGGTGGGAGCTCCCCCCATCCTGTAGCCACATGTGTGTCCTTGTGCCAGGACTGAGCCCCAAAAGTCTTTGAAGGGTGATTTAGCCCCCGTGGCTGGTGGGAGAGCTGGGGCTGCTCGTGCTGAGCTGTGCTCCTGGGCTGGGGTTGCCGTCATTTCTGGTCATGTCTTCATTGAAACATCTAAGCCATGAGGGGATGGAGACCTGGGAGTTTGCTGTTCTTTCCCCAGGAATGATCTGGCCAGGAGTTCACATAAAGTTGTGCTCCCCGCCAGGGAATTTTTACATTTGCAAAATGATACTGTTTAGTGTATTGGTGCCAAAAAAGCTCAGCTTAACAAATCTTCCTTGTTAAAGAGCAATCCCCCCCTTCAAGCTTCCAACTTGATCGTCTCTTTTTCCAGAGCAGGCTGTGACTTGGTTTCTTTTGGTGTTTTTATGTACCTGTGTGTCCAAGGGTGAGCTCTCGTGTCCTTCCTTCGCTTTGTTTAGTAAATTACAGTTTTATCCCAGGTGTCTCTTCCCAAGCCTGCACTAAAAGACAGTAACACAAGAGGAACCCTTTATAAATCAAGTCAACTTGATGAAGCCATTGAATGTCAAAGGAGAGCATCAAGGAGGTCCTCTTGCCCTTGAGCACTTCCCTGATTTTGGGCAACATTTATAAGATTTTCCAGCCAGGAGAGGATCATTCTGCAGCCAAGATGTCCAGCTGTGACCAGCAATGCTCTCCAAGAAAATGGAGCCTGCCTGGCTGGGAGCATTGCTTCGTCAAGCATTCTTTATGCTTGTGGGATTTCAGTTTACAACATCAACCAGGCAGATTAAGAAAATTTTTTAAGGTCAGCAGGGCCCAGATACCGAGTCACACCCTGCTACAGTTAGTTAAGAGGCGTTGTCTTTGAATGCAGCGGGAGTTGTGTTTAAGAAAAATAAAATAAAAACCAGAGGTCATCTCTGCAGTAAAAGTATTACAATGGAAATGAGAATAGTTGTTGGCTTCACTGAAATTATAATTATACAACAGGGGATACAGATTTAAAGGGAAGGTGAGAGAGAGGAGCATAAATGCAGGTGGAAGGTTTAATTACAGTAAGCTCATTGAAACTGTAGGGATGGATATGGTTATAGTATCCTTAAGGATTTTTCTGGTGTCAGTGCAAAGGGACAAAAATTATGTCAGCCATATCATTTGATGTGGCTGCCTTTCACAAGTGGCTAAATATACAAACAGTTTCTTTATATGAAAAATGTTTCAGGGTTTGAAATACAAATTATACTTTGGGTAAGTGATTGGAATCAGATCACTTTTGGGAGGTAACATCCCAAAAAGCAGACATCAGGTCTAGAGGAGCACCCACATCCAGACTTGGTTTGGAGTTAAAATGCTGAGATACTGCTGATTATTTCAGTGTTACTGCAGCCTTGCTGCCTGTGATGCACCAGGCAGAAGATCCTTTCAATCAGTATTGTTGTTTGTTCATATTTATGAATGTATCAGAATTTATTTCAGAGAGAGAAGAGTACGTACAGCTTGTCTGAATCTCCCAGGAGTCTCTCTGGAGCAGCAGGAAGGAGGGGAATAGGCATGTAAACTATTCCTGTCTTTTGGAGCAGCAGTGCTAGTTTTGCTGGATTTAGCAGAATTTTCTTGCTTTGCTTTTTGGAATGGAGCCAAACTCACAACTGCCATGTGCTGGTGTTATCCAGCTGTTTATACTGTGGATCAAAACTGTTGTGTTTATCCCTAGCCATCTGGGAAAGAGCATCCTCATTGTGCTCCACTTCTCCAGTTGGTGATGTTTAAATATACATGCAGCTGATTAATAAATAGAGAATAATGAGAGGGAAAGGCTGAGTCCAAGTCTCATAAAGACTGAGTTGGCCTTCCCAAATTTTAAAGCTACAATTGATCTCTGGGTGTGCAAACCTCTTTGACAGTGGTTGTGGTGGGAAAGCTGCAGCATTTCGGATGGGAGATTTTTAACAGGAATTGTTGCCTGTGCCCCAGTAAATTCACACCAGGGGGATTTATTCTGCTCCCCATGTCTTTTTTGCAGTGCTATCAGATGTGTTTGCTTCACCATAGAATCATGGGTGTCTTGCAAGAGCCAAGTTTATCTTTAGAGTAGAATTTTACTATTAATAATAGAAATAAAATATATATTAGCTGCAGCCGTTAATGGAGGGTCCATTAAAACCCAAGAAATATAACTATCCTCTTCAAAAAGTGAAATCTTTAGGCTTTATCCAAGTAGATCTTCAGGCAAAGACACCTAAATGCGAGCCTTAGCGCGCAGCGGTTCTCCCAAGATTTTGTTACTGGATCAACACCAGTGCGTCAAGTCCAAGGCCAAGAGCTCCTCACTGGAAGCAGCTTGCAGGAGAGGCCTGGATGAAGCAAGCTCCAGATCCCTGTCACCCAGCCCTGCCAGGGCTCCACCGTCACCATCCGTGAGGGGAGCGTGCGCTGCTGTGTGACTCGGGGCTGGACCTGGAGAACCTGCCCTGGCTGGCTGGCTCTGTACAGCTGGCTGGGGAGGTTTGGCTCCAGCTGTTAATATTTTGCTGGTTGACCTGAGATGGTTTGGGGAAGGGAGTTTTGTTGCTCCAAGTCACTCCTGGGAGCTGGTATTGCTTCGGGAGCAGTTTCTAGCAAAGCCCAAGCGTTACCCGTCACCCAGGACTGCCAGCTGAGGCACTGGGGGGAGCACTGAGCTCCAGCTCCGTAACAGGCTGAAAAGGGAGAAGAATTATTTTGTGTGCCATTTATGAAAATTGTCTTTGTAGATAAAAGAAGTGGCTCCACACTGGCTGGAGGTTATACTGAGCTCACTTGATTATCATCCCGAAGTCTCCCAGGGCATTAAAACAGACTGGGTTTGGCAACCTTTGTTCGGATTTGAGCTCAGACCTGGGATTAGCTCCGCACTCCTGCTGCTTTGCAAACATACTCTCTTTCAGTTGCAGTTAATATTGAGAAGACACCTCCTGCTTGGAGAAGTGCCTCCTGCTTGGTGTGGAGGGGCATGCCAAGATCCTGTCCCCGGTATCCTCTGAATCAATTGGGAAAAATATGAAGCAGGTCCCAGGACTTTGTTTGTCATTTTAAGCCAGAATAGATCTCCCTTTATCTCTACCCAATTCTTCTCACTGGTGAGATAAACAATGTATGTCTTGTTAATGGAGGGTGTATTAAGGCATGAGTTGAGTTTATTCTGCGTTCAGCCAGTATGTGGGGATCCTCTGAGGGCTGGAGAAGGCAGCTTGCTGGCTCTTTGACTTGTTCTCCCACTTCATTGTGTTTCTGTGGGCGACTCCCTCATGATAAATGAACTGTGTTATCTGAAGAGAAGAGCTAATCTTGCTACGGTATTGTTTCAAATGTCCAAGAATATTGGTTCTACTGCTTGATGTCTTGACTGCATTGTGTTCTCAGAAGTGTTTTTGTTAGCACATACTCGTTTTGAAATGGGTAATGTTTAACACAGAATGGTGTGGGCTGGAAGGAACCTGAAAGATCATCTCATTTCAACCCCCCTGCCACGGGCAGGGACACCTTCCACTGTCCCAGGTTGCTCCAAGCCCTGTCCAACCTGGCCGAGGACACTTCCAGGGATCCAGGGGCAGCCACAGCTGCTCTGGGCACCCTGTGCCAGCGACTCCTCACCTCCAGTATCCCTGGCTGGATTTAATACTTTCAGGGCTTTAGTTTTCCAAACCAGACCCCTGGCTGCTCAGACAATTTCTCTGTGTTTTTCCCACCCTCTATAGGGTCTTTTTGTGTCTGATTTTGTCCAGGAGCTCTTTGTTCATCCTTGCAAACCTCCTGAAACTTTTGCTTGACTTCCTCTTTGTTGAGATGCGTTGCTCCTGAGCTCTGAGGAGGAGGTATTATGATATTTCTTTCTTAATTCAACATAAGCTAAGATTTGATGCTGAAAGATCATGATGTGATCAATTTGATTTTGATGCTGATGATTTCAGCATCAAAAAGTTGATGCTGAAATGTCCCTTACAGAACATTTACTTTATGTAAATTTGCTGTCCTGTCTTGCTGAATAGTTCAGAACACAGCAGCATTGCAATGGAGCAGCTTTCTCAGCAGGCAGCTCTAATTAGGCAGAGATTTCTTTTATGGTGTTTATTTCTCACCAAGCCATTGATTTAGATAGAAGACACTAAGCTCACATAATTACTTAAAATAAATACAGAGCTTTTACGAGACTGCTCTGAAATTCAGTTCTTTCCAGATGTGCAAAAAGTTGCTTGAACGTCACCTGCTGCAAAACACAAACGTTTTGGGGCAGTTTGATGTTGAGGCATCTCTCAGTCTTACGATGCCAGCGCTAGTAAGGACCAGGAAAAAATAGGATGATAAGGTATTACAAGAAAATATGATGGAAGAGGTTTTTAGAGGACTGGCTTAATATTTAAGGGATGAAGGATGCCTGCAGGTGAGCTCTGCCAAGAGCTCTGCTGGCGCAGGTGGGAGCTGTCTGCCTCCTTCCCTCAGAAGTTGCTGCAGGTGGGGCAGTTTGGCTCTCCTGCCTTCTCCTCAGGTGCCTCCCTCCATGGGCAGGCGCAGCAGCAGAGGATTCCAGCTGAAGGCAGGATGCCAGACAGCTGAGTGCAGCAGAGGGGCTGAAACGCAGCCCTGCTCCCAGCGCTGCTGCCAGGGTGGTAATTTCCCTCCTCGGGTGGGGTGCATTCCTGTGGGCAGAAATCTTTTATGTTTCCTTGCTCCGAATTGCCAGATTCGTCTGCAGATTGCTGTTCCCAGCCAGTTCCCGAGGTGCTGCTTGCTGAGCCTCCTTGCAGGCGCTGCATGTACCACGAGGTGCTTTGGAAGTGCTTCCCGAGGGAAAGGCTGCTGCAAACACTGTGGCATGGCTTGCACTTCCATGCTCACCTTGCCCAAAGACCCCTTGGGTGGAAAGCCAGAGATTGGGCTAATTTAGTTCCTGGTCAGGATTTGTCACTGACCTTGGAGCCATCCCAGGTGCAATTCTGGCGTGTGGGCTGGTGCAGCACATGTGGCCACAGAGCCCCTGCACTCAGCTGCTCTCCACATTTTCACCTCCTTGCAAAGAGAAACTTCGTAAAAAAAAATACTAAAATATTACTTTTTTAAACAAAATCTATCGGGCTCACAGCAATATTGAGCCAGGAGCCTGAGCAGCTCTCCTTCACGTCTCTTAGGGCAGGGGCTCTGCCAGCGAGATCCTGATATGTTTTTCTGAGCCAGTTTGCTCCCACTGTCAGGCCGGGACAAACTTGCATTTTATTCAAAACTGGATACAAGATGAGCCAGGTAAAAAACCAGCTGCTTCTTTTAAGGTGTTTCAACGTTTAGGGGTGCCATGTCTCTTTGGGTCGCCTCAGATTGTTACTGTTCTTTTTGTGCAGGAAGGAGGGCGATTCCTTTCTGTTCAGTGCTCCCTGGTATCTGGAACTGAATCACAGTAGAAATGCAGGGAAGCCTAAACTCCTGGAAAAGCAGCAGCTGGGTGGTAGCAGTCTGGCTGGTGCACAGAGGTGCCTGGGCAGTGAGGTGTGATCAGAGCTGCACCTCCACCTTCTACAAAAAAAATAAAATAAAAAAAATCAGAAAAACAAACTAGACCAGGACAAGTTCTACTCAGAGTCAGACAGGCAGCGCCTGGCATGCTCAGTAATTTTCAGGAGCTTTTAAAGATCTGACAACCTACATGGATGGGAAGGCTATTAAGAAAACATTAATTAGATCAGGTGGACTTAATTATCTGGTTAAAGGGAACATACGTTGCAAAACTTCCACAAAAACATTTTAATTATTCCTAATTGTTCTTCCAGCCCTCAAAAACCAGTTCCAGATTTCCAGATTTTTTTTTTTTTGCCACTTTTTTGTCTTTAAATATGCATGTAGTTTAGGTAAGATTGAAATTAGGAATTATTTAGGAACATGTCTGTACAGGGTAGGGAGTATTTGAAGGGAGCAGGATATCTCTGGAGCAGTGATGGTTTCCTGAGTGTTGCCTTTTGACCACGGGTTAGAAAAAAATTCAGTTGAAGAAAGTTATTACTTTATTGCTTTGTCCTTGTTTGTATTGAGTCCGTTTTTTCCCTCCTATCTTCATGAATCCAAGCATGTTAGGCAGAAACTTGTAATTCTTTCATCCAGGATTATTTTTATGTGTATCTGTATAAATATTATCAGCTCACAACTTACTCTGAAGCTGTTCATTTGATTACCAGTCTTTTTTACAAGGACCTGAGTTAGGAGGGTTTGTCAGATGAGGTGATAGCTAAGAAACTTACATTGTTCTTAAGTGAGATAGTTTGAGGACAGGGCACTTTTCAGTCCTCAAGAGCAAAGATGTGTCTTGGGTACATTGCCAATTCCCATCTCTCCTGCTGTGGAAGAGCAGAGGGGGGAGCTGGAGTTATCCCAGACTTCGGGCAAGGAGGCAGAGATGTCTTTGTAATGAACGTACCCAGCTGCGAATGCTTGGGGCGCCCGTCAGCTCCTTTTGGGCTGGGATGGATCTCACAGGGTGGGGAGGAAATGGGGCGAAGCTCTACCCACATCCTGAGGCAATCCCATGCAGGTTTCCTTAAAAATGCAAACGCCTTTATTTTTTTTTTTTTTTTTTCCCCCCCTTTCTCGGCACCGCAAGCGATCCTGGTGTCGGATTTGCACAGACCCCTGTGTCCCTCTGCCTGGGCAGGAGGCTGCTCCAGGTGCTGGGGCTGCTGCGTTTTGTCCTCCTGCCAAAGGCGACTCTCCTCACCTTGGGACAGGTGCCCCCTTCTCCCGCAGCCCTCAGGAATGTCGAGCGCGTCCGGAGGGGGGCAAAACCCAAAGGAAGTGATAAAGGGGACGGGGAGTCGTCATCACCGCCCCGATAAGAGGCGCAGCAAGGCAGATTTTTTTCCAGAGGTCATGTTTGAAGCACGCCCATGGTTTTTACGAGCGTGGGAGCGGGCGGCCGGGAACGCCGGGATGATGCTTCTGGTTGAACCTGTTGCCTCTGGGTGTGAGTCAAGGCCGGCGGGGCCGGGACACGGCACCGCGGGGACCCCGGGCAGCCCCCACGCCGCTGCCCCCGCCCTGGCCCCCGCCGGCACCCGGGCTGCTCCGAGGGGTGCAGCCCCCCGGTGGAATCCTCCGTGTCCCCTCCGCCCTCGGGTTTCCCCTTTATCTGGGGAAAGGGGCGTGGGAGGCGTCGCGGCGGAGCGGGTGGGTGGTGATGTCAGGCGTGTGTCAGCAGCGGGAGGCGAGGCTGCCAGAGCAGAGCAGCACGACAGAGGCACGGAGACAGTGGGACGGCACGGCCGCCTCGGCTCTGCCCTGCCCATGCCCCCCCTGACACTGCCCGGCGGGGCCGGGAAGGCGGGATCGGGACCGGGACCGGGGCTGCGGCCAGGTGAGCGCGGGACGCGGGGGAGCAGCCGGGGCTGTGCCGGGATCTCGGCCGGGATCGCTGCTGGAGCACCCACAGGCTGTTTCCTATTGCTCAATGTCCTGGCAGACTGCTCGGGCTGTTTCCTTTTGCGATTTTATAAATGTATTTCTTTTCAAAGTTCAGTGCAGAGTTGTTAAGTGGCGCTTCTGACAGCGGTGTGGCAGGAGGGCTGTGAGACAAACATAAATTTACTTAACAGCAGAGAGAAACTTCCACAGTCGTCTAGAAAGTAATTTATTAATTCAAGTAAATTACATTTCCACTTGGCTTCACTTTTTCTACAGCAGATTCTAATAGTCAGTTGTAGTCCTAGGAAAGTTTTAATTAAACAGAGGGAAAGGCTGCTGAAAGAGCCACTTTTTCCCCAAAACACAAATGCGCTGGGTTATGTTTCGTTGTGTTATAAAGGTTTCAGATGCATCACAGTGTCATACGTCATTTTTTACAAAACTTGAAGTGCTTCTGCAGTGGGAGGTAGCATGGCATGTCAGGTTTTGGCAGAGGCCAGCAGGAATGTTGTGTGTCCTGGGGGGTTCTGGTGTGGTGGCTGCACCCTTGGAGGCTTTGGAAAAACTCCAGTGGGGAAAGGAGGGAGTTGCTGTGATGGCCTGGGTGCCTCAGCTGGATCCTTGGTGTCAGAGGCTGATCTCTCACTGACCCCTGTCCCTGCCTGCCCAGCTGGATGGAGGCACCTCGGGTACCTCCACGTGGGTGCAGCTCTGGAAAGCAGCTGATGTAAACTCCGGCGTGCCGCTGCGCCTGTGCAGCCCATCGTGGTCAGGGGGACATCCCTGGGGACACACGTGGGTCCCCATGTGCATCCAGGCACCCTGGCACTGCTGGAGAAGGGGGCAGGAGGTGGTGCTGCCGAAACCTGCAGGGCTGGGCTGGGAAGATGCAGCCCCCGATGGCTGATCCCCAGGGGTGGCTGATGCTGCTGCGAAAGGAGAGCAAATTCGTACGAAATTCTGATCCCACGGGTGCAGCTGCCAAGCCCCAACTGACTTTGATCTCTTCTCCCAGCTGGCACTTTGCAGGAAGTATGTGGGTTTCTAGCAGGAGGATGTGCTGGGGGTGGATTCCTCCTGTAGCTGCTGTTGTTCTGTACATGCTGTGCCTCTGCTCCAAAATGTCACGCTGGATGTCTCACACAGTATCTTTACAAGAGAAAGGTCTTGGTTTCTGCTGCCATTCCTTGGAGATGTTCTGACTCAGGGAAGTAGACCACAGTCATCTATACAATTTGTGAAGAGAGAAAATGACTTTAGCTGCCCTGCCAAGATATTTGGGAACTTCTAGCAGTGAGATTAAATGTGCTGTTGATGGAGGCAGATGTTGTCACTGGGAAAATCCTCAATTTGCAGCACATTGTCTGTAAGAGTGTGAAGTTACTGAGGGGGCATCTTATATTTATGTGCTTCTTCTAATTGATGTTATGAATGTAGTTATTGCTCAGTCCATGCCATAGCTGAGGATACACAGGAATTTGCTGAAATTATATCACCTTGGGGTGAGAGGACTGGCGATTTAGTGACCATGTTCTGCTTCTGTCTCCCAATTCTCCTAGCTATTTCAATGGAAACAGCTGGAAAATCTCTATTTCCGTGAGAAGAAATTTGCAGTGGAAGTACACGATCCCCGCAGGTGAGGCTGGAGGAGGCGGTTCTGTCATCGGGGTTAATCCTTACCCAGAGTGGGAGCTCACCATCACGTGTTAGTGGATGGGGTGGGAGGTGCTTACTCTGGGCTTTGGGACTGATCCTGATCCAGCGTTTGGCAGGGCAGACTGGGGCTGTCACAGCCCTGAGTGTCCTGTCAGATTCCCTGTGTGTCCATTCAGGCAGTTCTTGGAGCAGGGGGAGGACTATTTGTCATGGCAAAATCTGCAGCAGCACTGGGTGGTGGGATCAAGGAAATCTGAGGTTTTGCATCCCTAAAATAAAGGCTGAGCCTCACCTTGTTAAGAGAGAGGCTTTGTGGACTTTAAACCTCAAGACCTGTCTTGAAATTGTGTTTCTTTTCACCTCCTCAGAATTTCAGTGTCAAGAAGGACCTTTGGTCAGAGCGGGCTGGTGGTGCAGACCTGGTATGCAAACACTTCCCTGATCAAGTCCATCTGGGTGATGGCCATCAGTCAGCACCAGTTTTACTTGGACAGGAAGCAAAGCAAAGTAAGCTATGAGACATTTTACTGCAAGCATGGGTTTCAACACCTTTCCTGTATATCCTTCAGCGTATGTTTTTCCACGGACGAACAACTCTCCAGAGAAAAACTACAAATTGTTTTTGTCAGCTTTTTGAGCAGTCTATTAGTGGTGGTATTGTTATTTGATCCATTTCAGCCTGCCTGCAGTTAAGGCCTATGGAAGTGTAATCACGGAAGAGGGAATTCCCATGTCTGGGTGTCTAATCTGCCTTTTCTTTTGTCTCCTTTCCTGTGTTTGTTTTGAAAGCTGCAGAGATTTTGAGCTGGGAGATGGTTCAGGTTTTGGGGGAGAGGGGAAGGGAATGCCAAACAGCCCTTGTACGCCGCAAGCACCTGTGTGATGCTGTTGCTTTAGCCCTTAATTTTGTGGGACATGAGGTGTGAAATGTCATCTTCTGTGATGTGTTCTGAAGTTAATTAGAGGTAACTCAATGAGGCTGTTTTTTTTTAACTCCTTCAGGCAAAAATTCCGTCAGCCAGAAGTTTGGATGATATCGCCATGGATCTGACTGAGATGGGAACACCAAAAGTGTCAAAGCTGGTGACTTTGGAGGCCAAGAACCAGCTTATTATGGCCAGCAATGGCAGTTTGATCTCATCAGGTAATACTGCACGTAAATGTGAATTAGCCAAGTATAATGGGGCTTGTGTTTGTTAAAAGGTAAGTGAGACTACCAGACCAAATAATGGTCTTTACCTGGAAATCCTCTGATACAGAGTGTGTTTTTCAGGCTCTCAGGATTCAGAGGTCAGTGAAGAACAAAAGAAGGAGAAAATTATGGAACTAAAGAAGAAAGAGAAAATCCTTCAGGAAAAACTGCTTCAGAAAGTTGAGGAGCTGAAGAAAATCTGCCTGCGAGAAGCGGTGAGAACTGCACCTTGCACTGGGGTCAGGCATGTGGGAGCCCTTTTCTCCCCCTGGGCCTTACCTGGAGCCCTCTCTGTTCCCCAGGAGCTGACGGGCAAGATGCCCAAGGAGTATCCTCTGGGTGCTGGAGAGGAGCCTCCCCAGGTGAGAAGGCGCGTTGGCACGGCGTTCAAGCTGGATGATAACCTGCTCCCCAGTGAGGAGGTGAGCATGGCAGCTTGTTTGCACAGCAGGGCTGGGGTGGCCAGACCAGTGGCCAAAGCCACTTGTAGATAATCCAGCTCTTCGCTGGGTGTTTTAAGAGGAGGCAGCTGGGACAGTTGCTTGCGTGGAGTGGGAAATTTTGATGGGTTCTGCCCTTCTTTCAGCCACGCTTTGAACTGACCAGGAAATTGGCTGTTTCTAAAGGCCTTAAGTTCACCCGACCTGAACCCCTGATTTGGCCATGGCTGTGTGAATTTTAATGGATGTTTTGCTGCTAATTAGAGAAGATCAGGTGCATAATGCCACTTGGCAGCCCATGGCTCTGAGCTTTTCTGGAGCATTGACTTGTGTCATGTTGGGATGGTGTTTGAACCCAGAACATGGCAGGGGTGTGCACTGTCCCCCTTGCAAAATCATCTGTCGGAGAGCATAGTTGTGTGACAGGTGACAGGAGGAGGAGTTTTACCTGTGGCTTAATGAAGGTTCCACCTGAGTAAAACCTCCCTGCATTGCTCAAGAAGCTAAAATGAACTTTGTTGGCAGAGACTGACTTGAGTGATACGGTAATTCAGATGTTTCCAGTTTCTGGACACACTCCATTCCCTCTCATTCCTTGTCAGATTTGTTAACAAGTTGTATCATCCAAGTAGGTAGGTGTTGGGCACTTGGCATCTGTCTTTCACCAGAAACTCACTGCCCTGCCTCACAGGGCTGGTGTGCTTCTTGTCTGCAGCAAAGTGATTTTGTGGACTGCTTAAAGGCTATTAAACTAAAATCCTGCTGACCAGATTTAATAATGTGTTGCTTAGCACTTCTGCAGTGCCTTTCATCTGAGCTTCTCAAAGTAGTTTACAAACAATTAATTAAAGCCTGAAACTCCCTCTTACGTAGGTATGGTGATACCAATTTCCATTTTTATTTTCTCTGAAGTAGGGAGAGATTTTGAACAGATGTTTTCAGTGTTGGACTCATAGCAGGAGGTTTAGCAGCCTAAACCTGAATTTAAGAGCCTGTGTTATGTCACCTGGGCTTCAGAACTCTGGACCTTGCCCAAGAGATCTCAAAATTGTACCCTACTCAGAAATAAGATCTAAGTCTTCCATATGCTAGATTGTCTTGTGTATAAACTTTGGCATTTCTGTATTTTGTGCTCAAGATTTCACTTCATCACTACAGAAATAGATCTTTTTAGTGACTTTCATTGATAATTTCTCTCTGGAGTACAGGCAAATAACTCATCTCATGAATTTGCAGGATCCTACTTTGCAGGACTTGGAGAGCAATTTTATCATACACCAAAAGCTGGTGGAAGCTGCAAAGAAACTTGCCAGTGAGCCAGACCTCTGCAAAAACGTGAAGAAGAAAAGAAAGCAAGAATATGCTGATGCTGTAAAAAAGCTGCAAGAGATAGAAAACTCCATAAATGAATATAGAATCAAGTGTGGCAAAAAACCAACCCTGAAATCAACTCTGGCTCTACCAGGTGAGAGAATTCCCCACGTTCGGATGCAAACAGGAGGGAAAAAGGGCAATTTGGCTTACTTAGAAACTTTGTTTACATCTTCTTTATATGTTTTTTATCTTCTCCAAGGCAGTTAAGTAAGAAAAAATAGATGGAACTGCTGCATCCAATACACTCAGTGCACTGCTGTAGGCTGGGGGCAGAGTAGGCTGCAGTTTTAGGAGCAAGCAGAGACATGTTCCAGCACCAGGTATGGGCTGAAGGTGCTGTGCACAAAAAGGCTGGCAGCAGCACCTTGGATGAAGCTTTTCTGATGCCTGAACTCCTGGTGTGTTGAGTGCAGTTGTACATCTGAGATGCCACATGCAGCATCTCTCCCCGTCCCTCCCGCGGTGCTTCAGTCCCGGCAGAAATAGAGCAGGCAGGTTTTTCTGCAGGATTGAGGAAATAAGGGTGAAAGACATTGCTTCTGGATTCAAAATTCCTGATTTCCAGGAAGTCATAAGTGAAGTTCAGGAGTTTATGAATGCAATTAGTAGCAAACAGATTTTTGACTAAATCCATTTGCCTCTAATCAACACCGTAAAAGCAGATATTCTTGGCCCCTCTGTTCTGACTGTGATTCTCCTAAGGGAAATGATATTCTTACTGCTTTGTAGGATAATGTGTGAAAACCTGTTAGTATCCAAGCCAGCTGAAGGAGTTTTGGATCCTTACCCCTGGCACAGCACGGCATCACTGAGCTATCCATCATCACAAAGTGATTATTCTGAAAGGCTGATGATCGGTGTTTAATGTGGCCCAGCTTGTTCCTGATTGACAGAGGGGAGGGAAACATCTGTTTTTCCAGTCTCTTGCTCACCAGTCTGGATACTGATTGTGGAAGGTCCTGTATTACCTGGGGCACCTGGTGTGTGGTAATGACCAGGAAGGCTGGGGAGCAGAGACATCCATCCATCCATCCATCCATCCATCCATCCATCCATCCATCCATCGGCGCTGTTGTTTGTTGCTGGCAGTTTCTTGCCCTATTGTCCAAGCCAGCAATAAGCAGCTGCATTCCCCTCTAGTCCCAGGCTCTCCCCCTGCAGCGTGTATTTGTTTACCTGAAGCAGAGCTGTCACCTGCTTCAGCAATTGATTTTATGTGTAACCTTGTCACCATCACCAGCGGTGCTCTCAAGCTCCAGGTCGGGGTTTCAGAAGGCTGAGCAGTGATGAGTCACTTCCGTCTGTGAATTTGGGGAATGACTTGTTGGAAGTAGTATGTTAAATAGTCCCATTGATTTATTGAATCAAACCATAGCTATTTCCATCCCAGCCCCAAGGGATAGGAGGTGAAGGACATGTTGGACTGCTTTCCGTGTTCCACTTTCTCTTTCCTCCCTCTCTAACCCAGAGTTTCTTCCTCCTTTACAGAGAGTAGCACAGACCTGGGATTTAAATTCAGATATGTCACCATATCTGAATATGTCAGCATTGCACACCCCCTCTGAATCCAGCACTGTAGCTTTAGGCTGGCTTTTTTCCTTAGCAGGCTTTGTTCCTCCCTGCACTGGGCCCAGTTCCATGTTTTACCACCCTGTGGTCAAATCCACATGAATCAGCTCCCCTGGAGCTTTTTCCCAGTGTCAGGTTGCAAGCAGATCTGCAGCCCATCCTCGGTGGTCTGACAAGTGCCCCCAGGGCAGGGGCCAGTTGTGATTTTTGCTGTTCTTGAACAGCTGCTCTATCTACTACATTCTTGTAACCAGAGCTTTCCTGGCAGCAAATTGTGACAGCAGGAGCAGCGTACATTGCACGTGCTCATGGTGGCTGAGGGCACAAGCAGGTGTCGTACACGAAGTGGCTGCCACTGTCATTTTTTGTTGCTTCCTTTCTCTCCTGCTTTTGAAGATTCATGGAGATTTTTTTACCCCACCAGTGCCATATCTTGCCAGAAACAGCCTAGGGATTGAGCTGTCCGGGGGTTAATTATCTCTAGTTCAGCCTCATTTTTCTGCTGCTGGTGGTCTGCTGCAAACCTGAGTGAGGACAGGCTGTTTCTCACTGAGGGACAGTGTGTAGCATCAAGGTGAGACTGGTACAGTGAAATGCTGTGAATAAATAACAAAATGTAGAAGAAACAAAAAATGAGTATGCCCGTGAAACAGTTCCTGTTTTCTGTGTTGTTTCCATCAATACCTTGATGGAAATCAGTGGAATTATTCTGGATTGTTCTTAATTTAATTGAAATAGGATCTATATGCTGATGAAACATTCAAAAATTAATGCCAAATTTTAAAAGGCTTTTTGCAGCTACCTGGTGGGGTTTCAGGTGTACCTGGAGGAGATTAGCTGCTAACAGCCAAGATCTACATGTCTCTGTAGGCTCCTGACTCCTACTGAAGCATCAAAACACCCTGTGAGATCTGTTGGAAGTGGGGTAGAAAACACCTTTGTAAATCTTGGCCTGATTCCTGCTGCAGATTAAAAGAAAAAAAAAAAAATCTCCTTTGATAATTACCTGGGTTGCTTGCTGAACTGCAGTGAACAGACAGAGTGACGATGTACCAGGACTGTCTTCAGGCTGTGGGGACTAAAGAGTATGGATTGCAGTTTTACAAGTATCAACTGGCTCTGAAACTCTAGAAAATAAACTGTACTAAGATATTTTTAAATTGATATTGGCTCTTTCATGCTTAAAGTGTTTGTTTTTATTCGCAGATGATATAATTCCATCCGAGAGCAGCTCCCTGTCAGACACAACCACCTATGATGATGGTATGATGCCTTATCCTTTTTTCCCCCAAGGAGTTTGTCCATTCAGAGATATTTCTTTGACTTACTGTCCTTTAGTATGTCCCATCCTTGAAAGTGTTTGGGACCAGGTTGGATAGGGCTTTGAGCAAAACCTTTCAGAGGAAGGTGTCCCTGCCCATGGCAGTGAGTTGGAATGAGATGAGCTGTAAGGTCCCTTCCAATACAACTCATTATATGAATCTACAGTTTTGGTGGCTTTTGATGATAAACTACTTTATAGCAGAGAAAAAAAAATACCTACTTAGGAATGTCTTTCCTCTTAATGGGTTAGTTATTGAAAGTTTCTGCTTTGTGAGCTGACCTGAGTCATCTTTAGAGAAGGAAGTTGGTTTTAACATGACCAGCCTGCAAGCTGAGGACACTGTGGGTGTCAAATACGTTGTCTCTAGGGCCTGGCCTAGAACTGAAGGACTTAAAAATTTTAAGAATTAGCTCAGCCCTTCTGTCCTCACAGCTACCATAAAACTTAGAGAAAAGTGGAGTAGTCACAGATATTAATGCTCTATTTACATTTATCTGTTCCCCAGTGAGCTTGCATCTTGCATGGGTTGGTGTTTGCTCAGCTTACTCATTTCACACACACACCCACAGACACACTCACACCCTGTTCCACAAGGTGGCAAGGACTTGGCCTGCCTCTCCCTTAAACTGGATAATCGTCATTTGGGGACAAACATTATCTAAATTATTACTCACTTTTCAGTTTGGGCCTGATTCTGATCTCACTTTGTCCCGGTTTTAGACTTGTACAAACCAGGTGGTGCTGTAAAATGGATTTACACCTGATTGCTGCTTGTACAAGTAGAAGTGGAGCCAGGCTTGTGAACGTGTTCTCTGTGATGCTCATCCTGCTTTTATATGTATTAGTTGGAGTTTCCTGTTGGCTCTGTCGGGACCTGGTTGTGCCCTAAGCAAAGTGAGAACAAGGATCAAACCAGCATCTTCCCAATTGCCTTCAGCCAAATGTGTCTGTCAGTTGCCTTTGCTCATTCAGTATCTTTTGAAGTCAGTCCCTTTTAGGTTGTGATTCAAAACTAATTCTTAAAATGTCATTTTCAAGAGCTGGAAGGTGAGGGAGAGGAACTGGCCTTTGCAGAGGCTGAGCTTGCCTGCTTGGCTCTGGAAGGGATTGCTCTGCAAACAGTTGTTTTCCCGGGAAGTTCCATTCTGTGATCTGGCACAGCCCCAAGCTGGGGGTAGTCTCCACAGGAGTCGGTGCTGCTGGGCTCTGTAGGAACCTCCACAATGTCCTTTCTGTGTGGAGAGAGCTCAGTGCAGGCAGGAAATCTTGTCTAGATCCACAGCTCCTGTCATTGTCTCTGTGCTGCAAAGTGCTTCTCCTTAGGGGCCACAGATTTGCACCCAGGGCAGAAATATCACGGATTTTGCTCTAACAAAATGCACGTTCCTTTCCAACAGTCAGTGAATCACTTCCTGCAGCAGCACAGAGACCCAGCTCCGCTCAGCTTTCTCCAAGGCTTCCTCCACCGAAGTCCCTTGGGGTGGAGAGAATTCATCTCAGGAAGTCATCCATAAACGAGCAGCTCTTGGAAAGCAGACACTCCAGGTAGGCACATCTCACTGCTGCTGCACTCTCCACCTGCTGGCATGAGCTGCATCCTGTCCCTGCTGAGCATTCCAGCAGAGCCCACTGCCTTCGTGCTCTTCTGGGTGCACAGGATTTGGGGATGGGAGCTGAATTTCCTGGTTAGGAACAGAAGTGTGTATAAGTAGTTGACACAGTATCTCAAACCAAAGAGTAGTGTAGTTTCTGTGAAGAGGTTTGAGATGGGCGAGAAATGTAATAGCAAGGGCTGTATTTAAGGAGTTGCTCGTGCCTACAAGCAACTGCTGTCATTCTTTGTGTCAGTTTCTGGGTTTTTTCAGTGTTAATTTAACAGCTTGTCATTTTCCTGATGACTCTGGTTAGTGGATTCAAACAGCACCAAACCCTACACATCCCTCCTGGTGGAATTGGTATTTCAGCAGGTACATTACCAAAGCAGATGTAATTCATGTAAGGCCTGATGGAGAATTCTCTGTTTACAGGCAGAGTTACTGTGATTCAGCCAGCTTCCATCATTAGTGCCAGCTGTGTGTATGTATGGGATTTAGGCACTTTACGAGCTAGAACAGCTCCATGGAGCACATCAGAAGCAGTAGGTTTGCAGGTGGTTGTGTGACCATGTCAGATCTGGTGCTAGCAGCTGTTCCAGTGCAGGAATTCCCACTGATCCTGAGATTTCTTGGACTGTCTTGTGTGAGCAGGCTGTTAAAGACACACTTAAGAACATTTTAGAGTTTTGAGCAATGCCATGTCTTTGCTTTTTTCTCATCTGTCCCTCAAGATAAGCGGAACACTCCTCCGCATGAAGTTCAGAAGTCAAATTATAGCCATACGTACCCATTAGGCTGTGATGTGCTTCATTTGAAAACCTAATTCGTTTGCTTCTCTGTTACCTGCTCTGTCTCTCCTTGTTGGTTCTGTCCTTTGGCAGCAGTTTGTCCCGCTGATCATCCTGTGACGACCTCCCTCGAACCACAGGAAGGGGTCGAATTTTTCTTCCTATTTAACAACTCTGTTTTTCACGCACCCGGTTGTGTTCGTTCCGCCCTTCCTTTTGCTTCTCCGAGGCTTCAGGTGCCCGTACTCGGGTGTGCCGTGACTTGTGTGACATTTAACCCCGCTGGGCTTGTCTCCTTTGCTACAGGGACGTGCTCTCGACGCACAGCAGCCCTTTCCGGACGCTGGAGCGGCCGGCGCAGCCCCGCGGCGGGAGGAGCATGCCCACGACCCCCGTGCTCACACGCAACGCCTACAGCAGCAGCCACCTGCAGTAAGGGACCCGTGCTTCACGTGCCACGCCCAGCTGGGGATGCACGAGAGTGGAAGGAAGCGGTGTTAGGAGGGCAGAGGGTCGTTGGCTGCGCGGTTTTCCCGCAGCAGGGTCAGGCTCTCAAAATGTCGGCTAGGGCCGTTGCTGTGGGAAGCCAGCTGTAATACGAGCTCACCTGTGCTATTAGACAATCTGGCTGACAATCTGTGCTGGGGAAGGAGAGATGCTAAGAATTTTAAAATGTTACCAAGAGCTGAATGTTTGGTTGGTTGGGGTAGCGCAGCCTTGAGACACAGATCCAAAGGAAACCCATCTTTCCATGTTCTGCTCCAAGCTCGTTACTTATGTAGGCTTTACCTTTCTAAAAGCTGAGGGAGCCCTCACATAAATCATTCCCAAATGTGCGTTAGTGACCTTAGCTCTGTGTGTCCCTGTCACAGATTAACCTTGCTCACCCTGACAGATTATTATAAGGCAGATCTCCTACTGTTGCAGCCAATACAAAATTCAGCCATACTGAGTTCCGTGAGTTGCAAATACTCTGTGTGGAAAGATAAGGCAGGATTTGTGTTGTGCTTGGACTGGGGGAGGCAGCTGACCTGTCCCTGTGTGCTCTCCCCAGCTCTGTGTGTGTTTGTGTGAGACTGCCTTTGACCAGCTGACATCTGTGTTGTTCCAGGCCAGATGTTTCCCCACACCACTGCCGGCAGCGCAGCGGAAGTCTGGAATCCCAGACCCACCTGCTGTCTGAGGCTCCTGCTGAAAAGACAGCCTTCTCCCTCTCCAAGTCCCAGCGGAGCAGCAGCACAGAGATCCTGGACGATGGATCATCCTACACCAGCCAGTCAAGTGCAGAGTATTACTGCGTGACACCCACTCCCAATCCATATTACACCACTCAGACGCTCGACAACAGGACCAGGGGTCGAAGACGGTCAAAGAAACACAACATTTCCGCTGCAAATTCGGGAAGCATGCCAAACCTGGCCCATAAGGACGTCCGCAGTGGTGTCTTCCACAAAAATCAGGAGCAGCCTTCCTCTAATTACTATATTCCTGGCTACTCCCCGTACACTGAGCCTGACGTTTATTACAATGGAGGATACGTTTATGAGAGTGACACGGAGGGGCAGTACAGTGTCAATCCCTCCTACCGCTCCTCGGCACATTACGGATACGAGCGGTACAGGGAATTCCGGTCCTACCACGAGGACGAGGTGGACAGAGTTCCACATAACCCCTACGCAACCCTGCGGCTCCCGAGGAAGCAAGTTGCTAAAACGGAGCACATAACCAAAAACATTCACAAGGCCTTAGTAGCAGAGCACCTCCGTGGCTGGTACCAGCGTGCCTCCAGCCAGAAGGAGCAGGGTCACAGCCTGCAGGCAGGCTTTGAGTCTGACAGGGGATCTCAGAGGAGTTTGGGCTTCGCTGGTCTGCAGACGCCGTGCTCGCCGAGCAGTCGGGTCTCGTCTTTCTCTTCGGGTAATGTCTCATTTCATCTGTGCTTGAGTGTTTCTTAAGTCTCTGCTCTGCTTTCAGTTCTGCCCCCTGTCACTGCCCCAGTGAAGTCAGCAGAGTGGAAGCCAGGCCAGAGCTCTGTCCTGAAAGGTGGATGAGGAACTAAGTAGGATCTTGTTCTGTTCTTGGAAGGAAAGTCTTGCTTGTTGTCTCCTCCAAAGGGTAAAACAGCGTTTTGCTCTTTGTGTAAGCGCAATAACCCAGAGAAGGACAAAGAGCGTTTGAGTTTCAGACAGGTATATTTAGTAACCAGAAACAGTGTACAAAGTTTCGTGCCATGTAAATGCAGTGGCTGTGATGGCTTCCAAAATACAGTCCAGTGAGCATCACTGAATGTGCCAGAAAGTACTTTAAAAGCTCCAGAATACCATCTGTACACTGCTTCCCTCCCTACAGGGCCTGTAAATAATGTTTTGTGTTTGCATTGTCTGCTGATGTCCTGCAAAACTCCATAGAGATGGCTGATGAGAATTGTCTTGTTTGCCTCAGCTGATTTAGCTGAAGAAAGGTCTAATTTGTTGTAATCCTTTTTTTAATTCCAGCATCTTCTACAAACACTGCTGGGAACTGGAGAAACCCCCTTGCGCTGGGACTTTCAGACTACGATACATTGTCTCATTCCTCCTATGCCAGCTGTTATGGGAATGTTTATGGCAACCTTCCTTTGCAGAGCAGGTGAGTAGAATATATGAAGATTTTCTGCCCTTCCTCCTGCATGTCACAGGCTCTTAAAACTTATGGGCAAATCAGCTTGATTTCAAACAGCCACGATGAAGAGTACTTATAAAATGGATGTTGTGAGATCAGGTTTTCTGTGTGGAGCGGATGAGCTGTACCACCACTAACTGTACCCTGACTCTGAAGATAAGGGGGCGCAGTTGTAGTGAAGGGTGAACTCATTGGCTGCACAACTTTTTCCTGTGGCTGGTGCTGGATAATCAAACATCTTGCAGTCCCTGGTAGCTGCGATGCTCTGGGCAGTGTTGCAGGCAGAGCTCACAGTGAGCCCAGTCCCTCTGATGGGAGGTCTCTCCTGAACCCCATCAGCAGTTTCGCAGGACACAGTCCTGCTGGGTTTTCTGAAGCTGTAGTGCTTGTGCTGATAAACTTTTGGAAAAACAAGGAAAGGAAACTCCTCTCTTCAGCCTCATGGCAGAGGTGGTACCACCTCTGCCAAGTGCGTCTCCCTTGGCAGAGCTGAACCCGGGAGCCTTGGGGATGTGCTGCTGTTTGCAGACACTCCCTGCTCGTGGGGGCTCTCCCAAGGGCTGCAGAGATCCCAGGGTCCGCTTGGTCCTTGCAGGAAATGCTGCAGCTCTTGCTGCTTCTGCGTGGCATTTTTGATGTGTCCCTCCTACTGCAGAATGCTTGGCTGTGAGGACAGAAAGCTCCTGCCCTGGGGGATGACTCTGCCCCCACAAATGCCATCACATTTAAATACACTTATTCTCAGTGTAATAAGTACCCCACGTGTGCCTCCTGCTTTGTGGGTTGCAGTTTGTGCTTGCTGCCAGACCGACTTGTGTGAAAATACTGAATTTTTAATTTTGTTTGTTTTAAAATAAATGAAAGTGTAAGGGAATACATAAAAGCTGCTGCTAGATCATTTTTTTTTTTAAGCTAAGTGCTATGGGCTGTTATACTGAAGTGATTTAAAATATCTATGGCAACAGTGTTTAAAAATGTTTAAAAATACTGTTTCTACTAATTTTTAAATTTCTTATAATTGAGCTTTGAAAATTCTGCTTGTATTAGCAGCTTTATCTAAATGAGGTTCACTAGCTATTAATTTTCTGTATTCTGAATCACTTATCTGATTGTTCATCTGCCTTATTTTCTGCTTTAATGTGATCATGGCAAACAAGCAATCAGTGCACCCAACAGTCTTGACAGAGCTCAAAGCCAGGTTGGATGGGGCTTGGAGCAACCTGGTGTAGTGGAAGGTGTCCCTGCCCGGGCAGGGATGTTGGAACAAGATGAGCTTTAAGGTCTGGACAAGACAAACCGGTCTGTGATACTGTGACAGTTTTGAGCAGCTGAGATTCCTCTTGCTTACAATTGTACTGATTTCAGCACAAAAAATGGGTTTGTCTTGGGAGGCAAACTCAAAATAACCAGAATAACTTTGAGCCCAAGGGAGGTGTTTGAATTCAGGGACCTGGGGAAGACCCTCAGCTGATCCTGGTGCCGTGTCTGTGTTGCAGGACGTACGCGGAGCCGAGCCAGCTGGGCGGGGACGAGGAGGATGGCTTGGAGGAAGAGCTGCCCAGCAGCGAGCAGAGGCTGTACTGGCACGAGGACTCCAAGCCCGGGACACTGGTGTAGCCCCCGTGCAGCCAGCCCCTCATTCCTACCCCTGCGTGCCTTGCACAAAACACCGCGGCTCCGAGGCGGACCTCGGGCGGAACTCGCGAAAGGAACAAAAAGAGGAAGCAGGCTGTTTTGCTGGGAAAGGTTCAGTTCAGCATTAAGAGGGACTGTAGCAAACTGACAAAGTCTTACCACGAATGGCGTCTCTTTGTGAATCCGTACAGCCCACGGGAGCCAGGGCAAGCCACGGTTCATCTATGACCAGATGCAGCACTTGGTTGAAGTATTTATATTCAGCAAGCACTTTTTGGGAAGATTGGAAGGTGATGAAGGCAAACCTCAGAGAAAAAAAAAAAATGTGAAAAGGAGACTCTTATGGAAAAACCAGGAATTCTAGGAGCACAAGTCTGATGTCTGAAAGAAGAAGAAAAAATGAAAATTTTTTCTGCCATGGCTTATGAGGACCTGGAAGAGGTTTCATAGGCTTATGAAGGATAGATACTGTGTGCGTGAGTGAGGCAAAGGGTGACTGAATCAGTATTGGAACATTACTTGAAGGAAGGCTGGATTTTTTTTGTTATGGAGGTTTGAATGAGTCTGTCCAGTTTTTGAGGTGTTGTTAAGAGTGTTTGTTAGCACCACAAGCAAGTTCTGGATAGAAAAAAAATTGCCGACACACACTTCGTGTAAAACTATAGATAGTTGTGGATTTGGAAACAGAAGCAGTAGACTTTGAACTCTCTTTTCCATGATAAAACATAATTAATAACAGCCCATTTAATGACCTTTCCATGGTACAACTTCACTGTGTGGAGGAGTAGGCAAATTTTCACCGTGGCTGCGTGGTGACCCCTGTTCATCGGGCGACAGTGACACGTTGCTGTGCCACAGTGGGTCGAGGATCCACAGTGGGGAGCCCCAGGGAACAATTTGGTAGCAGTGGCCAGTATTTTAAGGTGGATGCAAACACAAACAGCCAAGTGGGTGCCTTAAAATGAGGGGCATTGGGATTGTACCGTGAGTCACCTGAACTGCCAGGTGCGTTGCAAAGTCACTGAGTGACAGAACAGCATTTTCACAGAACCATTTGTGTAGGAAAAAAAACATGCGACTGCAGTCTTGATTTAAGAGGGATAAACCTACCTCAGGTCATCCATCTGTAGGAACAAATTGGCACAGGGTTATTCTGCCTGATTCCTGAAGACTCGTCTGCATATGGTAAAATCTCTCTCGTTTCTCAGCTGTACTGTGCTTCAGGATTCCAGAAATGGTGCTCTTTTGTTCTTTTATACAAAAGATTAGTTACTCCTTGTTCATATTGTGAATAGAAAGGTTTCTGATAAACTTTTTTGACGTTTTTTACCAGTATTCCAGAGCATGTAATATATACAGAAGGACACACTTGTTAAGCTGGTACTTAGTTGTTTGTATTATTAGAATTGCGATTTGGAATTAAATGAACAAAAACAAAATAAAAAGTAACTTATTTCCTTGGTTTTGCATATTTGTATAGCCTTCTAGAAATGCGAAAGCTCTTTTTGCTTATTCTTTTACTACTCCTGGATTTTTTAGACCTATTATTTTGTATAGGTCAATAAACTAAAAAGTGTGCTACCAAAACCACTTCAGCATTCCTCCTGTTTCTCCTTGAGTGCTTGGGAAAGCGCAGTGTGTGTTATTTCAGGGCTTTGAAGTAAATCACTGTGGTCTGGTTTCTTTTGGCCTGTGAAGTTGGGTGGAGTGCAGAGGGTCAGTGGCCTCGTCTGAAGGAAGGCTGGCCCCAGGCAGGTCGGAGATCCCAAAACATCAGAATATCAGATCAGAATTTCTGCTTCTCCATCAGCTGTACTGAGGGAGCCAAGCTGGGCTCACTCAGCATCTATCCTCCAGTGATACAGAGACAGAGGTGTCTTTGTGTTGTTGAAAATGCTTCTTGTTCATCTGTCCTTGCACCTAGGTATTTGCTTCAGCCTTTCCCATTTGGAACGTGGATTTTAGCGTTTGTGTTACTTATGTGGTGGGTCCTCTTTGGAGTTTGTGCCCCCTGAGACAGCCACCTATCTGTAATAGTGACAGCTGCTTCTGCAGCCTGGTCACCCAGTAGTTGGGATTATTCAGTCTCACTCTCCTCTCTTCAGAGTTATTTGTCATTCCCTACTTTTTGTGGTATCCATAAACTTTACAACCACTGCTGAATTTTATTCTTATTTCCAGGTTGCTGGTGAAAATAGGTGTTAAAAAAACCTGTGCGGGTGTGCCCATTAAAATTACCCCCACGACATTGTACTTTTGCATTTCTCCAAGCAGCATTTGAGGTTTGTCTGCTGGCGAGTTCTTCATGCACTGACTGCTCCCTGCTGCTACAAACCACCAGTGCTCTGAGGAGGAAGCTGAGTGGTCCCGAGTGCAGTTCCTTACCCAGAGCTCATGGAATCAGCACTTCAAAGCTTTTCCTACAAAAAAGAAATGAGATGTATAACAAGGCCTGTGCCCCGTTTAAAGCTTTGTTTGCATTCCTTTATTTTAATGCTGTAGCCACGGAGTTTTGTATTGGCTTTTCTGTCAGCATTCAGGATTTAGCTCAGCCCAACACATCCGTGTTGGCACAACGCTGGCACTCAGCCTGGCCTCATGGCTTGCTGGGACAGAACCAGGGTGATTTTGGATCAGGTTGTAGAGAAGATGGGAATTTGAGGTGGGTTTGGGTTGAGGATGGTCTGCTGTATTTGGGAAGGTTGTGTATAAAACCTCTAGGAGCCAGAGTTCAGAGCCTGGTTGCGGTTTCCAGTTAGCAAGAGCTGAGCAGAGAACTGGAAATTGAAATGGGGTGGTGGAGCAGTAGCTCTTGAGCCCCTCTTGTCATTTTTCACATGCCTGGCTCTGCAAGGGTTTGTTTTTAGAAACCTCTATGAAGGATGGAAGTACAGAGTAAAGAAGGAGGCCCAGAAGAAGAGAATAAGAATATCCAACTTTTCTCAGATACTGCTTAGGCTCAGTCTTGGATGGCACAGGGAGGGAAAGGGAGACCATGACGTACGTCCCTGTGGCATCTCCTGCCTGTCAAAGGAGCTGCTGCTGCACCCAGCTGTTGCCAGTTGTTCCTCAGGACCTTTAACTTTGCCCTTTGAGTATTTCCAGCTTGCTTTGTTGTGTTTCTGGAATGATGTTTTGATGCAGATGTACAACTGTTCAAAGAGACCAGTCTGTATAATGCAGCTGAGGAGGTAATAAAGACATACTTGTAATCATTATCTTATTTGTTAACAGCTGAAATACAAATTGCCTGTGCTTTGTTTGAATTCCTATCTCATCTGTGTGTTGCTGTTTAACCACAGCCAGCCTTACCAGGATAACTGAGGACATCTAGTGCCTGACAGCAGAGTTGAAGAGAGGAGCCTTCCTGCCTCTTGTGCTCCTCTGGAATCCTTCGTGGCCCTTCAGTATGAATAAATATCTAGAAATTCTTATTTGGTAACATCAGAACAAAGCCAAGAGGTGAACTTCTCTCTTCAGAAGGTAGATACTGCTGATGGGAATGTGGAGGGGAAATAAACCCCCACTGCAATCTGTATGTAGTGGAGTGTTTCTGAGTGCTTTTAGTTGTAAAGAAGACCCAGTCCTTGCCAGGAATCCTTAGAAAGGAATTTGAGCACTGAGCTAAAATAAGCCATGCCTGATATTTTTAATTGCTGTCTGCTTCTCTGTTGTTTTGAACAAAAATACTCTGAGATATGGGAGGATAAACACTGATGGGAGTTGCCACAAGCCCCGTGGGAGGCTGGTGTTGGACATTCCTCCAGTGCAGGGACCAGGAGGGATGAGCCCCTTCCCCAGCACAGGAAAATCTTTTTAAGATCAATAATCTTTAAAATTCACCTGACTATACTTAAGTGAAACTTCTAGGCCAGGGTGACTCAATATGTGACTCTTGCAGGTTTCTGCTGACTTCTCATTTATGATCTTGGATTTCTCAGCTGAAGCATGAAGAATGCAGCAGCAATGTTTGCAGCTCCTGGGTGGGTGAGAAGCCTCCACCGTGACCCAGCCCGTCCGAAAATGTGTGTAGGAAGTCTCATAAAGACTGAAGGCTTGCTCCATCTTCTGGCCTTTGGGATCGTTGCAGGAGAGCTGCTCCTGAACCTGGGGAGAAGCTCCCTGTGCTTGCCTGGCATTGTCTGGATACATTCACACTACTCCTAGGAAGATTTCTGCATTCTACACTATAATTCCATCTCTTTTGTACTTTTCTGTCATATTTAATGAATTTCTAAGGTATAAATTGAGAGTTGCAGCTACAGAGGGCCTCATACAAGTAGTGAAATCTCTCCCAGGGCAGGATTTATTATGAAAGTATTTTGCCCTGTGCTCTGGTGGAGCAAATGAAGCCTGAGGTGACTTTTCCTCCTTGGGAGAAGGGGCAGTGTGAGTTGTGATCAATGCTGGTAGCCCAGGAGGACACATGACTCAAAGGTCAGGGCCTTAATGACAAAGAAACAAGACTTTTAACAAGAAGCAGCTCCTTGCCATCCATCCAACTTTATTATCCCTGTCTGTCCCCTATGAAGAAGGGAATCACCATAAATCCTTCAGCAAGTCCTTGACTGCAGAGGGATGTGCTCTGCCTCCCAGGACACTCTCCTGCCCCGTCCCAGCAAGAACGAGTCTCAATTTATATTTAATCATTAGAGTGCCATCAAAGAGCTGCAGATGGAGAAGAGTTTGCAGCCAGCCAGGGCTCAGCTGGAGTAACTCTAGAAGAAATCCTTCCACCTGTTGCCAGCCTGAGGTTAGGGAAGGACGTGCCCTGTGTGTACAGAAGGAGGTAGCCATGTGGCCTTTTCAGCATCACTGCTTGTGGCCACGTTTTGGTGGCAGGGTACGAGGTGTGGGGCTCTGGTAGCTTTGGATGCTATAGAAGAAAGATACACCCTATTTCAATGAGAAGGGTGACATCATTTCCTAGGATGACTGTTTCTCATCTGATCTGCTTGTGCTGGATAGAGTGTTTCATATAAATGTGGAGGTGATTGCACCTTGCAAAGGTTTTGATGTTGCTTCTTGAAGAATCCTTGACATCGTGTTACTGCAATTCTGATTTAATGGTGCTGCCAGGCAACACTGGGAGTAAAACTATAGATTTGGCCTAAAAGGAGAGAGTACATCGTAGCATTTAATTCTAGCCACTGGTTTTAGCGTGAGGCTTTCATCATTCCTGGTTTGTTTTGTTGTTTTTTTTTTTCCCCTGCAAACCCAGAGCACAGATAAATTGTGAGAATAAAGGTAGAGTTAGCAGTAAATAATTGCTGAATTGCATATGCTGTCACAGATGGATTCTTACACAGTTTTCAGGGAGATTAATGTCTTATCTCAAGGTCTGAGCTTGCATTTCTGATGCAAGTATTGAATATCTGAGACTGTTTTGCACACAGATTTAGAATAACAAGCCCTCTGTTAATAGTAGTAAGCATTTGGATAAATGCCCTGTGTGATCCCCATGGGTAGCATGAGGCTCAGCACGGTGTTTGCCTTGTGTCTGGGCGAGCTGTGCCCATCAGACAGGATGCTGCCCCAGGGTTTCTGTTCCCAGGCAGTCCCTGGTGCAGGGCTTAGTGTCCCCTTTTGATGCCCAATAACCTCAGCCTCAGCTCTGTCCCAAAGCAGGTGAAGACACCGAGGCAGCTCAGGGCGCCTTTTGGGTTTGCCCGTTGGTGAAAAGTCCCAGGCAGAGCCCTAGCTCAATCCCTGAAGTCGTGGTCAGATAACAAACATCATGAATTGCCTGCTCCCCATAAAATAACAAAATTACTCATGCTCTCTCACAGACCTGTTTTTATTCCCCGCAGGCCGGTTTTCTACTCCTTTTGGCAGCTGTGCTTTGGGAAGAAAAGGTAACAAACCACCATGCAGGAATGAAAACATTCAGGTATTTAGAAGTGCTTCACCAAGGTCGCATAAATAGCAAGCTGGGAAAGGAAAATACCAGGTTAGCAGAAACTATTGCTGAGTATTTCGGCATTTTGCCCATGTTTGTGCTATAAATGATATCTGGGAGCAGAAACTCCCTCCTGTAGGCACAGAACTGCTCTGTGTAACTGAACATGGTGCAGAGCAGCCCCCCTGGGGGCTGGGGGGCAGTGCTGGGGGTGCTGCTCCAGCCACTTTAGAATGTGGTCAGTTAAAAAAAAGAGCTGGGAGGTGGCAGGGGAGGTGTAATGTTGTTTAGTGGCAAGCAAGCACAGAAAGTCAGTCTTTGAGGGTCAGATTTGGAACAAGTTCTGGCTCTGAATGGGGTAAAGGTTTGTCCCGGGTCAGCCCAGTCTGCCAGGAGCAGCTCAGTTGCCTTTTGTGTCATCTGCAGACCCCCACCAGCAAAATGTCAGTGTCAACGTTCATATGTGGGGCTGTCTCCTACCCCAAAATCATGGGGGTTTTGATATTTTTAAGTTGAAATTATTTAGAAATCCATCTGCTGATTATTTAACCCTTTGTGATACAAACTAAGGCATACACATCTGACTTGCCAATGCATTTCCCTACGGGATTGCTTTGGACAGGCCACTGTGGGTGGTCAGTGCCCTTCCTCAGGCTGAAATGTTCTGTTTTTGATTTCTGTCATGACCAAAGTCATGCTCGCCTTTTTTCCCTACACTTGTTAACATTTTCTTTTCCCTGTAATGAGGAAGGTGGATGGTGACAGAGGTCGTTTCCTACTGCATAGGTACTGTAGCTGCTCTCAGACTTCTCTAAAAATGGAAACTAAAGAAATAAATAAATCACCAAGTTCTTTTTTGGGGGGCCAAATTAGAAGCATCCGGGTCCCACTGAAACAGGAGATGCAGCTCCACTTTCTTCTCTAGAGGTAGAGAAAATTACAAGACATCGACACAGTGATGATGGGAGTGGTCATGGGAGATGATGAGAGATCTCAGCACAGTGAAATGTGGTGGTTGGTTGAGCTGGGGCAGCAGTGGAGGGCTCCTATCCTCATCCCTACTGCTCCATCCTGCCCTGATCCAGTCACTGCTGTGCCTGCTGCTTCTCACAGGGTTTGACTTTGCAGCTCCCTGACAAGCGACTTGGGCAAATACTTCCAAAGTCAGATATCCTTACTCTATTTAGGCAACAAACTTAATCTGATTTATTTATATCTGCAAGAGTTTGGAGGTGTTCTGGGTGATTTTTTTTCCCCTTGGTGTTTTTCCCACTGGGTGTCTCTCTATGACTGCTCCCAGTCCTTAGTGGTTGTTATTGTTAAGATCCCATCATCTGACCCTTTATAATCCCTATATTGGGTTACACTGCATTGCTGGACATGCTTGGTGTATGCTACTGATTGTCAATTTTAGACTCTCCCATCAGCCTACGAGTTTCTTAAAAGTAATGCAAGGTTATGTTACATGGGTAGATTCCCTGACTCGTTCCAGTTGCACTTGGAAATGCCATGGATTGGTAGTAGAGGGGAATGAATGTGGGGAGGGTTTATAAGTAAAAAAANTTATAGAAATTGCTCTCCAATATTTGGCCACAGCATGTGTCCCATCAATTACCTTAAAAATAGAACAGTTTTAGGCACTCAAAACATGGGTTCATGGGCTGCCTCCTGTCAAATGGTGGCACCATGGTCAGGCCTTCCTGATATTCAAGTTAAGAACTTGTCAGCCTTTTGGCTTTCAAGAGGGATAAAAGGGGAGTTTTTGCAGAGAATGTGTAAATGAGAAGAAAATCAATGAAGTGAAGCAATCCTGCATGAGAAGCTGCTGGGTTTCATTCCAGAGTTCATCCATACGTGAGTACCTGCCTTACAAACAGCGAGCAGCGAGTCAGAATGGTTCATTACCAAGGGCAGACCTCTTCCTCTGTTCAGTGTGCTCCTAAAATGCTTTTGTTTAATGCTTGTTGGGTACCTACTTAGCGTGAATTTTGAGCTGCTGCTACCTGTAGGAATTGCTCTGTGGCTGCTGCAGGTACCTCTTGTCTTCTGCTGGGGCACAGCACAGCTCTGCCCTCTGGTAACAGGGCACCCTGTGCAATCCCCTTGTTAGTCCAGGGGTTCCTAAACAAGTGTCAAATTGGTGTGGAAATAGCAAGTGTCACCAGTGGAAGTGGCTTTCCTGTCTTAATGAAGCGTGAGAAATGTGTGATTATTTTGGAAAGCTCTGAGGGGAACACCAACAAGTGTTCTTGGGAAGAAGATGTGAATTAAGACTTGGAAAAGTGTTTTAGACCCACCGTGAGCATGTCCTCACCTTAAGGGTGTTGTTTGTTGCTCTAATGTGCTGTTACCAGAACACCAAAACACTAAGCAGTGTGTTAGGAAAGGAAGTACATCCTGGAAATATAATTTATGGAGGAGAGACCTAAAGTAGGCAAAATATGATATCCACCTTGGAAATTTGTGGGATTAGCACCCATGTCACCAGGAGAGGTGTCACCAGGCAGCCCCTTGCTCTGCATCTGATGGGGAAGGCATCATTCCCAGTATAGTGTTTCCTAATGGTGGTATTGACAAGTGGTATATTTCTGCTTAAGAGAAACAGTGGTTTTCAAATACCTGATAGTGTTCTCAGTATCCCTGTGTTCCCTCTCAAGAGGACTTCATGGGTTTGACCCTGCTTAACTTAGATGATCTGACAAGAGCATGGCCCAAGATGGCCTGGCTGAAGATCATGGAAACCCAAGAAGGTGGCATGGGGCTTTATTTACAGTCAAGAAATTAGCAAGTGAGAAGTAAGCACTGAATAGACAGCTTCTGTGGCCTAAACTGCATCGTTTGGGAGAGTAGCATGCCAGCTACTGAAGAGCATTGATTTATTTGATAACATCAGGAAACCATTTATGGGCTCTATTATGGGCAGCAATCGCTGGGGGTTAGAGCTGCTGGAGCAGATAGATTGATGTGTGGGTCTGCTGTTGTGCTTGCTACTGCATAATATAAAACAAGGATAAGGACGTCCCTGAAATACCAAAGGGGCAAATGGAGCCGTTGCATTCTTGGCTTGGGGTTTTATTATCTTTTCCTTTGCCACTTATTCTGTCTTAAATTTTTGCCCTCTTCCCTGCTGTGTTACAATGTGAATCAAATGAGGACCTTTGGATAATGGCCTTTTAATAGTGGTTCACAGGGCTTAGAACTCCATGTTTCATGTTACAAAACACAGCCAAGACGCACCATCATCACGCAGAGCCTGTTTTGCTGCTGGCAGACTCCAGCGGAGCGTGGTTGAGACTGTGATGAGAAATATGGCTTAAAAATTGGCAGGGTGTGGTTTCATAGCCTCTCCCCCATGGTTTTGCTCCTATGGAAGATGCATTTGCAAGGTGAGGATTTGATTTGACATCCCTGCAAAGAAACTTTGAAATTGTGAGAGGAAATCTTCCTAATCCAATGAAGGGCCCAAACTGTGAGTAGCAAAATTAGCCAACCTTGCTACTCTGCTGTTACAAAGAAACCATGCACATGGTGATGTTGGAGGTCTGGCTTTCTGGTTTGCTGTGTGAATTTAGCAGCCTATAAAATATTCTCAGGAAAGAAGGAGACACTTAGATGAAATGGACACCTAACAAAAAAAGGAGTTTGGGGAGTTACATCAGGTCTACAAATATGACAGAGTAAATCTTTGTAGTTGCTTACTAATTCTGAAAAAAAAAAAAAAAAAAAGGTAAAAAGTAGGAGAAGGATGAGCCTGAGATGAACTGTCAGCCAAGAAGAGCAGATGGTGCAAACGATGTTCGTGACAGGGGCAGGCCAGTCAAGAAGCAGGCATTGGCATTGCCCCTGGATGGGAGCAGGGATGTGCCATGGGAAATGCTTCCCTGGGAGCACCCAGGCTGCTTCGAAGGGCTGGTGCCTGTCCCTGCATGGACCTCTGTCCCCAGGCACAAGGTGCATATTGTACCGGCTCCACCAGCCTTTTTCCATCTTGGAGGACTTTCCCCTGACCAGGATGTGAGGCTTGGGAGAGGTCACCAACTGAGGGTGGCCACACTCACACCAAAACCCCCTGTGATGGTCAGCCAGGGCTTAGACTGGCCAAAGGCAGTGCAGGGCCTGTGATCTTTGGCCCTTTTGAGATAGATTGGAGACGTTATGGGTACATGAAACCTTGCTGATTCTTCCCAGAGACTGGATTTCACCTGCACATCTCACAGGTACCACTAGTGTCCCTTCATCCTGCTCTGGTGATGCCAGCATGGGGTGAAGCCCCGAGCGGCGCAGTGTCCCGGGAATTCTCTGGAACATGTCTGTCTTCTGCCTCCCTCTGTGGGGGACACACCAGCTGCACTGAAATGTCAGAAGGGTTTGCACAGCTGACAGGTTGCTGAAAATGGAGCATCGCCATAAATTCTCTTTATCCAGCCAAGTGCAGCTTAATATAGACTTAGCTGCACGGGCTGCCTCCCGCACTGAGCCTGGGAGCTGCCCCAGCTCATGACCAAAACACGAACCTGTCGATTTAACCAGATCAACTACTGCTAGTGAGGAGGGAAGAAAGAAAATCCTTCTAAATTTATCTTTCTCTTTAGGTTTAAAAAGTATTAGAGGAAGGAGGGAAGAATGAACATGTCTGAACTTGGCCAAAACTCCGATGAAGACGTGTGTCCTGAGGACATTGATGAAGATGAAATCCTGGCTAACCTGTCCCCTGAGGAGCTGAAGGAGCTGCAGTGTGAGATGGAAGTCATGGCCCCAGACCCTGAAGTCCCGACTGGGATGATACAGAGGGATCAGACCGAGAAACCCCCCACGGGGAGCTTCGACCACAGGTCCCTGGTTGACTACCTGTACTGGCAGAAGGCATCCAGACGCATGCTCGAGGATGAGAGAGTTCCTGTCACCCTCTTGCCCTCTGAGGTAACAAACAAAAAATCACAAATATTTATTATGCATCAGCAGTGGGATCTGTTTTATAGCTTTAACCTTAACCTGCCTCTGCTTCTGTCCCTTACATAAGGTAGACTACAAACAAATTTAGATTAATCCTAAAAGCCTCATCATTGATAGAATCCAGCTTGGACTGATGTCAGGGTTAGTGATTTTTTAATTGCTTTTCCCAAATATTTACTTAAGCTTTTTAATAGGAAAAAAATCCTAATTCTGATTTGAGTAAAGCAAATCACTGAGAAACTATCACAAGATCAGTTTTGGAGGATGTAACTCTAATTTGTTTGAGTTTGCATATGGAAGAACACCATGTTGCTTTTCTATGCAAGATTATATTAATCATACAAATTAAATTATTAATTGACAGAATTTAATGACATACTAGAGAAAAATCCCAAACCACTGTACTTTAACAGGGTGAAACATTTGCTAACAACCAAACTCAAAGTTTGCATGCAAACTCTCTGAACTAGTTTAACCCTACTTAATAAGTGCTTAAATTTATTTGGCTATCCCCATGACTTTGAAATAAAGTTAAGGTCATACTTAGATGTCTTTCAGGATGAGGGCTACACTTAAAAATAGGTTAATAGAATTGAAACTTGGCCAGATGAAATACATCCATACTTGAATGTGAAGTTCACTAGAAGTGAATTTGAGGTAACGGATTTATTTTATTTTTGTTTTAAATATCAGTGGTTTGCTAATACACAACAGTGTGGCACATCCGAGGCTTCCCAGGGCAGGTTTCACTGGCTGCCTTTGAAGACCAGTGGAAATCTATGGGATTTTTCTCCTCTTGCAACACTCTTATGCTCAAAGAAACAATTTTTTAAACACTTCTGAGGTTAAATCTGAAATCTGGAGCTGGCTGCTGCATTCACAGCTGGTCAACCAATCCCCATACCAAACCCATTCATCACCACAGCAAAGGGGAGCCACAGCCCAAGGGCAGAAGTGACTGGGACCATTTTGTCTGACTTTGGGTGCAGCACAAGCCATGACACTGTCCTGCCTGAAGTGGTGCAAATCTCAGTGAAATAGCTTGATTTTAGTAGTACTTTATTGGTTTTCCTCTGTGGTGGAGGAACCATTTGCAAAAAGGTGCTTGACAAAGAAAAATCTCAGCTAGGAGTGTCTCTGGAATTGGTAGACATTTGCAACTAATTTATTTGGACAGTAGAAGCCTCACTGCCCTGCAACAGCTTTGTGCAGGGGCTAATTTCTTATCTCTGGACTCCAAACTGAGCTAGTTTTTTATCTTCAGTGAGGTGCTGCTTTAGTGTGATGCTCTGGGGCTGCCAGAGCAGGCAGCCCTGTTGTCCCTTGTGCTGGATGATTCCACAGTGGTCACAGTGTGGCCTCTTCACTCCTCCTTGGGCTGAGCAAACCATCAGGGCTCACACTGATGCTCAGTGCTTTGTGGCATATGAAGGAAACTTTCTCTCATCAAAGAAATTATGAAGATTATACTAAACCCAGACAGAAACTTTGGATCAGAAACTCTTAACCCCCAGAAGGGTTCAAAGACCATCTTAACATATCATTAAATATGTTCAGGATTTAATTGTCAGGACTTAATTTAGTAGGCAAAGATGAGAAACTGGTTTGCAGTCTCTTTAGGAACAAATTGTTCCCAAGCAAGCTGATACATCCTGAATTTACAGCAGTGACACTTTTAAGGATTATTCTCTATTGTATGGGCATAGAGGGATCTAAATCCAGCTGCTATGTGTTTATTTGAGCAGAAAGTTGTTGTAACAAATATGTTTTGCAATTATTTCAGCTGTGAGGTTTTGTCTTCCTCAGAGAAGTGCTGCGGAGGAGATGGAAGGAGAGGCCGGCAGCAGTGGCGAGGTGGCTGGCGGGAGGGTGCCAGGAACAGAAGGAAAAGAGAGACATTACCAAAATGAGCATGTGTCCGAGTCAAGAACACAGCCTGGGGAGACAAAGAAAGATGGAAGTGATAAGGAAAGAGTGGTGGAGGAGGATGAGAAAGAAGCAGAGGAGGAAGAGGAAGATGATAAAGAGGAGGAAGAAGAAGAAGAAAATGAGACTGAATTGGAAACAAAGGAGAATTACACCAATGAGAACAGTCACAGCAACCAGATAAGTCAGAAGCCAGGTACAGAACCAGGAGAAATCAAAGAAAAGCCTAAGGAAAATGAAAAGAAAATATCAAAATTGAACATCCCCCAGAAGTTAGCACTGGATACCAGCTTCATGAAGCTAAGTGCCAGGCCTTCAGGAAATCAAACCAATTTAGAAGACAGTTTGGAGAAAGTCCGAAAAAACAACCCAGACGTGAAGGAGCTCAACCTGAACAACATCGAGAACGTCCCCAAGGAAATGCTGATAGACTTTGTCAACGCCATGAAAAAGAATAAGAACATAAAAACGTTCAGCTTGGCCAATGTGGGGGCCGACGACAACGTGGCGTTCGCGCTGGCCAACATGCTGAGGGAGAACAGGAGCATCACCACCCTGAACATTGATTCCAACTTCATCTCTGGCAAAGGCATCGTCGCCATCATGCGCTGCCTGCAGTACAACGAGACGCTGACGGAGCTCCGCTTCCACAACCAGAGGGGCCTGCTGGGCCACCAGGCGGAGATGGAGATTGCCAGGCTGCTGAAAGCCAACTCCACCCTCCTTAAAATGGGGTATCACTTCGAGCTGCCGGGGCCCAGGATGGTGGTGACCAACCTGCTCAGCAGGAACCTGGACAAGCAGAGGCAAAAGAGGCAAGAGGGGCAAAGGCAGCAGCAAATGAAAGAGCAGAAAGAGTTGATAGCGATGCTGGGAAATGGACTTGGGTTGCCTCCTGGGATGTGGGAAATGCTGGGGGTACCGCTGCCCCAGCTGAGGATGCAGGAGCCCCCACACGCTCCCAAACCCCCCGTCCCTGCAGCTGTGTCGCTAAGCAAAAGGCAGGAGAACACGAGGCCGCCAGCACCCGAGCAGCCGTGCAGAGAGAAACCCATCAGCTTCAAAGTGGTCAAGCTGAAGAAGACTCAGCGCAAAGCCCCTGTGCCAGAGTACGTGGAGCCCGCTGAGAAAACCAACCTCAAAGACGTCATCAAAACACTTAAACCAATCCCCAGGAGAAGACCCCCTCCCCTGGTGGAAATAACCCCGAGAGATCAGCTCCTCAATGACATCCGCCAGAGCAATGTCGCTTATCTCAAGCCGGTAAGCGCAGAGCGGCGGCACTGAGCAGAGGGAATGGCAGTCACCTGCTGTGCTCCGAGTTCTGGTTGGAAATGTTGGGCATTGGCAGGGCTGGCAAATGCACCTGCACGTGGCATCGGTTCCCTTTTGTGTCAGGCTGCCGCTCCTGGCATGCAGGTGGCTGTTTTCCAGCAGTGCTGAGGCGTGGCTTGCACAGGGAAGTCACTGCAAGTGCCAAGGCTGCAGCCTTGTGCATCCCTGTCTGCATCCACAAGGTAAAAGAAAGAACAATTGTTATCACAGCCCATGGAAACATGAAACGATGAACACGTGTACTGGGGGCTTGGGGTGGTTTGTTTTGGTGAATTGCTTGGGGATTTTTGGGTCGGTTCTTTTTTGGCCTCCGTCATCAGACCACTTGGATTGGATTTAGGGCATTAGGGTGTTATTCTCTCCATCCTCCATGATCTTGGTAACTCCTTTTTGTCTCAATTCCCTCAGCTTCATTTCTAGAATGAAATTTTACTGCTTGAGCTGAGCCGAGTGTTTGTTCTCTCTGTGGTGGGACTCGATGCCTTCAAATTGATTTCCTGGCCCTTAAGCATTGCAAACATCAAGTGGGGCATTCCAAACAAAAGAGAGCTCCCAGCCAGAGCTCCTTGGAGTTCCCAGCTGTTATATTTTTAGTTCCCAGGGGTTTGTATTAAACTAAATTGGTCTGGTAAATAAGACTGAGGTATTTCCTCCTCCTAATACTTCATGTCCTTGTCCAGGTACCGCTGCCAAAGCAGCTGGAGTGAGAGACCAGACTGACCTGAAGAAAACAACTTGGAATAAGGACTATTCAAGTTTTGCTTACAACTGTTTCAGCAGATGTTTTCTGCAGAACCCAGGTGGTGTATTCAACTCTTTGGGAACAAAGCTTTCGATACATACTTGTATAAGTGTGGTGAAAATGGCTGGCATGGGAAAAGTCAGGCTACGTGTTTCCATCAGGTCTCAAACAATCCCGCTGCCATCTGTCTGCCAAGTGGATTTGAGGCTTCAGTTTGTTGTGGGAGTATTTTCTCAGAGGCATCAATAACCTTGTCTTTCTAGTTTGTCAGCAAACTATTTTGCTTCCACATTGTCCTTCTGCTGCCAGATTCTGCAGGAACACTCTGTGCTTTATCTTATCTTTCTTTCCACACACATGCTACTTTATTGCTCTCTTGTCCATGAGAAATGTATTTGGGTTTTATGTATACAGCTCCATTTTTTAGGCTAAGGAAACAGAAATTAAATAAAGCTCCCTCTGTAAGATGTGTGCAGCACTTCCATTGCTAACAAAGCACTCACAGACAGAATGACTGCTCTGGTACAACGAACACCTTCCAGGCTCCCTCTATTTCAGAACAACATCTAGTGGGTATTGTACCTGTTCAGCATTTAAAAGATGATGCCATGCTCTGCTTTGAGAACTGTGATGTTCATTCCCTGTGATTCACCTCTGCCTTACTGCAATCCTTAATTGCAGCCACCTTGGAGAGCACTGAAATGCTATTTTAGGTCTCTCTGCACACTGTTTTTGTGGCAGGAGGATGAGCCTCACCTCTTTCCCAGGGGTTTAAGAAACTCCTAATTCCTCTTAGTATGATGTGTGAATAGCTTGTCACATCCTGACAGGGCTGGATTTGAAGGGGTGAAACCTGTATATACACAGCTTAGTTTTTCCTTAATATTTTTGTGAATTTTTTTTCTCCTCCCTCTTTATAATCACATTAAGTTCTTCTGCTGTCTTTCTTGTAAAGCACCTATAGGTAAGTCACACTCTTGTGAAATACATCCACAAGAGACCAGTTGTTTTAGGGGCTTTTTTCTTTCTTTTTTAAAGCAGTAAGGCACAGGGAAAGAACAAAGTCTTTCCCTGTGCTAAAATGCACCTTCCTGTGGCTGCTTGATCCAAAGGCAAAGCTTTGTAGCTCCTGGAAGGATTTCCTTCAGGTGAGTTAATCTCTAGTGGTAACTCTCAGCAACCTTCCCCTGGTTGGTGGCAGCTAAATCCCAGACCCACCTTGCTCCCCCTTCCTGTGTTTATTTTAATAGTCCTGTAGTATCAGCAATGTCTGGGACCTCTTGAATCCAAGGCAGTCTCTACTGTCACCTGTTCAAATTTTTATTTGTTCTTGTCCTTTCAGTACCTATCACCTGGTCTCTTTCCAATCTCCACCTTCCAAACTTGTAAAGCTCCTTCTCAGCTCTGCTCCTGTTTGCAAATGTAATGCCCCAAACTTGGGAAAGTTGGTTTCTGTATTGTCAAGAGAGAGCAAGTAGCTTTGAAGTATCACAAAAGAGGAAAGTGGCATAAAAAGCGAAACTAATTTTCATTGCAGCCCTCTCTTTTTGCAAAGGAGAAGAGTAGGAAAGGAAGGAGCTCGGTACTTCCAACCAAGTCCTTGCACAGAGCGCAGCAGCAAGTGACAAATGCACCGAGTAACTCCCCGGGAAAGCTCTTGGAGCACACTGCTCTCCAGACTGGCTTCAAGGCCAGGCTGGTGCAGCTCAGACTGCAGCAGCTGGGACAGGGGAGCACAAAGGAATATATAATATAGTGCTTTACAGTCTCCAGTTCAAGCTGCCAAACACGAAATTCCAGGGTGGATAGAGCATGACCTGTGAAACTCTGCTCTGATCCACGTTCTCCCACTGAGCAGCCTCTCAGTGATCACAGGAGGAGAGGCAGACACAGAGATCACACCATCAGTTTTGACTGCAGCAGAGCTGGTACTAGTACTGCTCAAGGCACAGCTCCCAGTAATCCTAGAAGCAGAAATCCCTCTCAGATAATTAAGAAAAATGCAAAATCCCAGTTGAGTTGAGTTATATAACAGACCAAAACTGCATGAAGAAATACCGTAAGTATTCCACCTCTGTAGAGCAGCCGTTTTAAGGATGCCAGAGCAAGGCTGGAACATTTCAGCTCAGAGGTCCCTTGGGCCTCAGCAAAGCTGACACAGACACAGAGTGGTCAGAGCCAGCAGCTCAATCCCCAGCACGGGTTTGTGGCACGAGCTGCGGGGTGACAGCAGATCTCCCACAACCCCAACCACAGACATAGGCACAAGCTCAAGTTTCCAACCATTAGAATTTATTTTTCTTCATAACTGTGCAGTTTTTAAAATGCTACTGTAATGATGAAGTCATAGGCTACTATGTTCTTTAGGTGTGGAAACAGTTTTCAAAAAACAAAGACCATGCGCTACAAGTGAGGAACAGGCCATTGACTCTTCAGCTGGAATATACAGACATTTTTGATAAATACTGATCACCTTAACACTTAAATGGAATGACATGTTCAGAGTTCTACACAGTTCACTATGAAAACAGCATGGCAAGTTACATAAAAGCTTCAACTTCAAGGATCCTTGCTATTTTGTTAAATTAATTACTTCGTTAGAAAAAAGAAATGCAAGAATATTTGAAATGGAGTCTCACCTGGACAACTTTCCCCCCCTGTTGTTGGTAAGCTCCTGTTATCAAGATTATTCCATCAGAGCTGGTAGTTAAGTTATATACATATAAAAGAATCCCCCACACTGCTTTCAACATCAGGAGTTTTAACAGGCAAATATCTTCATGAATTTGGAATGGGTTTTCAAAAATTGTATCTTGACATTTATTGCTTTTACTTGTAAACCTGAAATCCAGTTAATTCCTTTGAGGAGTGTTGGAAGTACAGAGTCAACAGATGCATGTTTGACCTGTATCTTTGCATTCTGGGTGAGAAGAAAGAAAAAGATGACCCACGCTCAAGAACACACACACAGCCTCCATCTACAAACAGCCTGTGCAGACTAAAGCAGGTAATCCTAAAGCAGTATTTAAGAACATCAGTGGGGTAGAAACTCAGCTCATCCAACCTATCTCTTTTTCTCCCATGCTTGGCCAGAGTTTAGCTGGTACACAAGGAAGTTTGGCTCTCCTACAGAGGGGAGCACTTCTATGGATGAGGGTTTTGGAGAGCCTGAGGGTAAATGTTACTGGGACTGGCAGGCAGTGCCATGTATACTCCTCATGCTTACAGCTACTGAGACAGTTCCAGGGCTGCTAAAGGAGGGCTGTGAGGTGAGGACAGGAACCCAGACTGGGTACAAGCACTGCACACTTTTACCATGTGCCAGTTAAGCTGGTAACGTGGTCTCTGTAATACAGAGCACTCAGGGGAAGGATTTGGAGGGTGCAAGAGACACCTGCTTGTGATACATTCCAGCTCATCTGAGCATCACCAGGCTGAAAGGTGCTACCCAGCATTACCAGGCTAAACTGCAATATTTTAGAACTGAGATGAAAGGGATGTTGCTTTAATAGACCAATTTGCTACAAGACAGTTTGAGAGACTTCATTCCATAGGTTTCCACCTCTTCCTTCTCTACCCCCAGAAGAAGAGACAAGCAAACATAGTTAAGTTAGTATGTATTTGTGTAAACACCAGAACATTCTGCTATACAATAGAAAAAAAGTTGCTGTTCTTATGTTTTTAGAGGAGCCCTGAAGACCTTGGAATACCTGTATCCTGCAACTATTAACCTGTACCACATGCATTTCCTGTTCTGTACATAAACTGAAAGCAAGCTTGAACAATAGTAAATAGTAACTACACTCCTGCAACAGGCAGAAATGCCACGTTGCAGCTGCTTACTCCTTCACTTTAGATATGTAGTCAGCCAGTTTGTTGATACTATCCTCTTGCTGTTCTAGAGCATCCAGTATGAAGCCCATCGGGGTCTTCTTCAAGCCTATCCCCTCCATCTTGTTCTGCAGCTTGTTCTGTATGTTCCGGAGCCTCAGGGAAGCATGGACAAACATCACTGCATGACACACAGGGAAACACACTCATTAATTGTTAATGCCCAAGGAATGCATAGTTCTTGCAGCACTTAAGCCACATCCCAGCACTGTGACATCCCTAGAAGATGATGACGTATCAATGACTGCTTCAGTAACCACAGGTACCCATTCAATAATAACATTAAAGATGGCTCGTGCTGCTTTGTGTCCCCTCTTCCAGTTCTGTTTTGGGACTGTTTAAATATAGATAGCAAAGTTAACAGCTGGCTTAGACTTTTCAGACTTGATTGAGAAAGCTCAAGTCACACACCTCTACCCCCCCAGAGAAGAGAACAAATGCTTACAGAGGAGAGGAAGCGTGATCCCAAACATGAACACCATGACATCTCCCAGGTAGGAGATCAGGAAGTAGCTAGACAGCATGATGGCCAAAACAAACGTGGTTGGGTACTGCTTCTTCAGCTTGCGGAGTATATCCTTGTTGTGTGACATCCACACAAACCCCAGGAAAACCAGCACCACCACAGTGCCGCCAATGAGCATGTTCAGGGGACTCAGAAACCTGGAGAGAAGAGGAACAGCAACAAAAAAAGAGTTCAGTTCCAGAACCTTCATGACTTGTGTTCATACAGGATCAGCCAGCTCAGTGGTTATGTTACTAGGGAGGTAAGGCATTGAAAAGGCAGCTGCTGCTGTCAAGACCTTCACCAAGGTCTTTAGCAGGAGCTCAATAAAGTAAAAAGTACAACTGAAGAAGAAACCCTTAGCACTGAATTTGGATAATCTTTTTGTTCTCCTCCTGAGCTTAGCTCAGGATGATGAGTTTCTGAAAGCAGGACATCATCATAGAAGTGCTTCCCACCAGGGTTCCTCCTACCTCTACAATCAACTCATTTCATATTACACCCAGAGTCAGCATATCCAGACAGCAGATGGAGACAACATTGACTGATCTTTTCCCTTCACTTGACCAAAACCAGGCTCAGGCTAGGACTTCAGATGAACTAGCTTTTCATGCTATCTTGTCTAGGTTTGCAAAATGGGAAAGGTAGAACACTGAGTAAAGGAAGTTAACTTCACTACTTCTCCTTTCTGAATCAACCTTCTCATTGGTTTGCCTTCAAATAAAAGAATTGTATGAACCTGCAAAAGGAGCTCACCACTGTTAGCACAACAGATGGAAGTCCAGTCCCAAGCAAGCATGCCTGAGAGTCAGAAGGAACTGGAATATGTGATAAAGGCCTTACAGGAAGAAGAGCCAGGCCTGGCAAGAGAGTCACTTCTGAGGTTTGTGTTCTGTTATTGTTATCAGAGTTTCCAAGCAAACCAAGCCATCGATTGGATCAGCTTTGGACTATAAACAGCAAGTCCCTTTTTTGGACGAGGGCAAGAACGTCACCTGCTCAAACCACCTTCCCAAGTATTTAGAGCTTGTTCAGAATCAAGTGTTCAGCAATGACTTTTCTGAGCTTGTTTCTGTACTCACCCAGAGTTCAGACTCTATGGTATTTCACTTAAATAGTATTAAGTTATGTGAATTCATGTGCATTCTGATTTTCTGGCTTTTACATGCACTGATCTGATTACACAGCAGCTGAAGCCTCTGGGCTATTACAACTATGGCAGCAGCACGACAACACCCCAGTAAAGCCAGACATGCTCAAGGTTTACTCCTGAGACTTTGCAGCTCACCCTGCTGTTCCAAAGCTACCAGGGCCAGTGACTCACCACTCCTGCCCACTGCCAAGGAGGATGTTATGGTTTGTGGTCTGTGCTTCACATCCGGCCCAGGCAGAAGAAATCTGCTGCTGGACTCGTACTGCCAACACTCTACCTGCAGAGCTAGGGAGCATTTTCCTGGAGCAGGAAGAACCCCCAAGAATTATTTCAGAGCAAGGACTGGCTCTTGATTCTTCAAGTCAGTTTTGCCAACAGGAGATGGGACAACTGGACAGAAAAAGATTAAAATTCAGAGTAGTTCCCCACCTGCTTCTGCTACTCATGCTGAAAAGCCAATCGGGCTTTTTGGAAGTGGTGACAGGCCAGACTTGCTTGTTGCATTTGAGTCACTCCCTGTAGCCAGCCAGATTATATTTAGCTCTGAATTGTCAATCTAAAGTTTCCAGGCTGGAAAAAGTGAACAGCATTACTCTGGAAAGAAATCAGTTTCATCTGTGCTTCTTTGCAGCAGGAGGAGGGTGACTCATGACTGGACCACAGTGGTGTCTGGGTTATATATGTACTACTGGACATATGAGATTCTTACAGTAGGATTC
>WAAG01000107.1:0-27899 GCA_013390105.1 Tichodroma muraria
GAGGATAATGGTTCTGAAAAGTCCAAAACAGAAAAGTGATTCAGAAGGGATAACTAGAAGAAGAAAAATGCATAGTGGAGACAGGGGAAAAAAGAAAAAGAAAAAGAAAAAGAAGAAAAAAAAATTGCTATGCCCTATGCTGCCACCTCTGTGTGGGAAATGAAGGTGATCAGGGAGCTTAGAGAAGAAACAGGTAAAGGAATGGATGGAAGAGGTGAAAAGTCATTAAAAAACAAAAAATAGTATTGGAATGAAATCATCAGAAAGAGCAAAAAAAAAAAGAAGATGGGTGTAGGCAGAAAATGGACTTGAAGTAGGAATACACTTCCAGGTATGTCTCAGCCTGATTTCCCATCCATGTAAATATGCACATAAAATCTTGCATCTATAAATATCATACCATACACATCCATGGGGAGGAAATAGAAGAAAAATGGCCCTACAGTCAAGGACTTTCTATTCTTTATAGATCAAAGAGCATGAGATGGAAAAATAATAAGATTCATATGAGAAATGGACACTTCAGAGGTATATGAACATATTGGGAAGCATATAAATCCAGATTAAAGTCAGGCTTCTCCCTCAGAGCCTGCTGTCAATTACATGAAGAGGGTGAAGCTGAACTGGATGCTCTGAAACAACCTGTGAGACATTTCCACAGCCTTTGATAGCTCTAACACTTCAAAAAGTTCTCTAAGCCTCCTCAGTCCTCATACTGCAGCTCTCTTAAATCTGAAGTTCAGTACTGCAGCCTTCTTGGGCTCAGGACAGAGACTTGGCACACTGGAGAGCGTCTTGTGTCATGCCTTGTGCAGGAGCCTTCTCTCCTTGCACTTTGTTCACATGAAAGGCAAGCTGCTGCCATGGTGCTGTGCCTCCCACAGCAATAAGCTCCCTGCTTGCATTCAGCACTGCTAAATACACGTTATGCCTCAGTAATATAGGCTCTGATTTCCTGCTTCTTAAAGCTTCTCGTTTTAAAATAGTGTGTATATATTTAACCTGAGCTAGTTTAAGGAAGCCATAGGGAAGGCTTATCAACAACAAGACAGGAGATTGTTAGCAAGAGACAATATTGCCTTGTATCTGGCTGATTAAATTACGGTAATGGTTAAGATTTGGGCACAAAATACTGGTATTAATACCAAAGCTTGAGGACAAACACATAAAGGCATGTCCCTGGGTACATCAGCCCTGCTCTGTACAGAATTATAGGGATGATGCAAGGCACACTTGAGTGAGATGCCTAAGTTAGGAGTGTGTTTGCCCTGTGAAAGGTGTGGTGTGAGTGGAGAGAGATGGAACCTGAGATGATTCAGCCAACTCGCCTCTACAGGTTCAAAGAGCACTTTTATGGCCAGCATAATCAGCTCAGACAGATGTTTAAAGATAGAAAGGGATAAGCCCAAGTCTACATTCCCAATTCAGACTGTGAGTTAGGTGTTCAAGTGAGGCTGTGCAAGTCCGTGCAAGAGCATATTGATTATTTATACACAGAAACAAGCCCCAGGTAACTGTGATAGGAATGTTCGCATGACAATTAATCCCATCTCATTCCTCTAGGGAGCTGAGATAGACTTAGCATTGCATCTAAGCCTGCTGTGTACTGCTCTGACACCCAAACACTTACCAGAACAGATGAAAAATAAAAATTAACAATTCCAGTATATTGTTCATAATGCCACACTTTTGTGCCAAAGAGAGAGATTTGTGGCTTATGGTCTGGTAAGTTCTTCAAGTTGTTGAGAGAAAGTTACTTTGCTTTAGTTTTGTTGTGTATTCACACAGAAAAGGAAAACTCTAGAAACCACTCTTCACACTGAGCAAATACCACTGAGTTTTGAGATGCTCCCTGGCTCCTGGCGTGGCTGAAGAGCAACTTCCACAGTCTCAGACCAGCTCCAGAGAAAGTCATATCTCCATGATATGGAGGCAGTTTTCATATCTCTGAGACACTGACAGGCCTCCAAAGAGAGTACTCTGACTGCTGACTGGGAAAAATTACCATGTGATGGCTACAGCAGGCTGTGCTAGTGTGACAGAACAGAAAGCCTGTGAACAGTCGTGCTGCCTGTATCAGGACTAACCAGGCTACAGACCCTGAGCTCCACTGGGCCAGCTGGAGAGTATCTGGCTCAGCCTGGCATTGACCTGAGTCACGACCTCTCCGTAGGCACTGCTCAGCCATGCCTGTCTTCCCCGTGGGCTGGAGGCCAGAGACCTCAGTCATAAACATCTGCTTACCTCCAATTCAGACAGAGTTCTGTGTTGAGTGCTGTCTTCATGCATTACTTCGCTACAGGCTAAAGTCATTCCTTGCTCAGCTCACTCTGACACATGGATGGCCCAGAGCCACACAGTGGTGCAAGGAACCCCAAGCAGATGTGAAGAAAGCTCTGGGCACTTCTCCTCTCCCACCATTGCATGGTGTACTTTTCTTTGCTTCCTAACACCCTGCTCTAGGGCCTGCCACAGTTTTCTTTGCTTCCCACAAGGTTGGTCTGGATTGATCTACTATTACCTAACAACACGGAGGGACAGGAAAGGAAATGGAAGTATCTTCACCTTCTGAAAAGCTCCAACAGTAGGAGACATGTCAGCTTGAATTGTTCCCTGCTTCAGAGTCTTTGGTATTATAGCTGTTACACTGTAAACATGACAGGCATTTTATAATTTACGCGCTTGAACACATGACTAACTTCAGAGGACTTTTCCCATAATTAAAGTTAAGTCGGTATAAGTGTGTTGCTTAATCAGTGACCAAAGGTGAAGGCAGAAACATTGATTCATTATATAAGAATAAGAACAAGAATATAATAAGAATTAATAGCACCTTAACACACTAATAAACTCCTAATTGGTTTCCACCTATTTGCACTGATAGGATTTAAGAAAAAAACGGTATACTTGCAAAACAATTTGGGATCCTTATTAAGCAGAAATGAATGGACTTGCCTTATTATGTTTGGCTGGAAAAATTAAGTTTTTACTGATGGTGTAACCAATTGTGTCCAAGTTAGGTGAAAAGCTTTTTATATCACGTCAACATACTAAGAAAATTTTGACAGCAAGTTTTTTCAACAGCTCACTGTCCAGTGGCATGTTTCTGTGTGTATATGCTTGACACATGTGGATCTGGAGTCTTATGGAGGCTTTCTTTTGGGGGGAAAAAAAAAAAAAGCCAGAATAATGATATTCAGATGTTTTTTTTCATTCTGCCCAGAAAGCAAAAAATATTTGTTTGCTGAAAACATTTTTTTTTTTATTCAAAACGGAACATCTCCATTTTGATGTTGGGGATTGGAGAGTTGGAGGAGTACAGCTAACAGAGAAAGAAGCACATCAATATAAAAGCAGATGGAGACCTCAAAAAGACTGAGTGGAAAAAAACACTCTTCAAGAAAAAAAAAAGTGAAAAATTACATAGGAAACTAAGGCACAATCAAGTAAACAATGTAATGTATTGAGATAATATCTTATCTATTAGCAGCCTCCTTCTGGAAGAGACCAAGTCCAAACTTTCTGTCCACAAATGTCTGGCTTGGGATATATTTTAACGCTGTTCTGTGGGATGAAGTACCTTATGCAGAGAGTGTGTCCTGTGACCTAAGGTAATGTTTCATATCCTCTGGAAAACAGAAGGTTGGCTTCTAGGAATTTGAATCCACTATGTGCAGGATGTTTGATCGTCTGGAAACCCAACTGGAGAAAAGAAAGAGATCATAGGATCATAGGATATGCTGAGTTGGAAAGGACCCAACAGGATCATCAAGCCCAACTCCTGCCCTAAGCAGGACACTCCAAGAATCGCACCCTGCGCCTGAGAATGTTGTCAAACGCTTCTCAAACTCAAATGCTCCTACTATGGACTACATCAGTATGCTGGATAGCTTAGACTGGGTGTGAGGTCAAATACCACACTGGTGTTTAGAAGTCAGCTGGAGTTTCATGAGAATACTTGAAGGAAAAACATTTTCATTCACTTTATTCACTCAGCTCAAGTCTTAGGATATCAGACAGTTCAGAAGAGCAGAATAAACAAAAATTGAGAATTGAGAATTGAGCTAAACCTTCAAGTGGTAACAGTGGGTCCTCTGGGGATCAGATCCAGGCTTGAGAATCATGGCATTTGAAAAATCTCAGTACAGCTTCTCTGCCTTGTATACCTCCTGACAGCCTCAGACAGGGATTGCATCTGGAGCTGGAGTGCATTATATTTTGTATAAAATTATTTTTCCAAATGCTGAGTTTTCTCCAAACTGTTGTACTTAATGAATCACCTCAGATCAATTACTGACAATTCCAAAAGGACAGTGACTGAAATGGTTGCATAGTGAAGGAGCAAACTGTTCCTCCCTTTGAATTGGTGCAATATATAGCAGGGCCTTTATTAATAAGTCTCTTTCACAATGCTCCTGTAAGGGAGAAACAGTTTGTGGGCTTCTTTTGTTGATTGGTTGGGGTTTTGTTTGGGTGTTTTTGTGTTTTTTGGTTTTGTTGGTTTTTGTGGGGAGTTTTTTGAGGGGGGAGGCTGTTTTGTTTCTTGAAAAAAACCCAAAGCACCTCTCTGGTGTACTATTTCTTTACTTGTTTTTCTCCATCTTAAGTCACACCGACATCACGTCTTTTTTACTTCATTGTTGCCCAGACTGGGCACTTTTTAACAGCCTGTTTGCCTCACTAATTGGGAAAATTGAAATTTCTAACTGAAATACTTCCCAAAGGTAGATGCTTGAAATTGATGCTATTTCTAGCAAAGGATATTGCTTAATGGGACAGTGCTTAATGGGAACACCAGCAGCTTATAACATTGGTTTACCTTGCATTCCTGATGGTGCTGCAGGTTCCTGGAGGCTCCACTCCCTTAGATGCCAGCTTTCCAGCTTTCCTTCTAGCCCGAGACAGGCAGAAAAGCTCCTCTCTTGTCCATTAAGCAATGGCTATGAGTGCAGAGGCACTAAAACCTGGATATTTTATACCTGTTACATATGATTAAGGGGGAAAGTCCTCATCCTGCATCAGTCAGGGCTGAGACACTCACAGTTTCATTTTTATGCCAGTCAGTGGAGCCAGAAGCTGTTCCTCTGAGAAGATCCTCCTCTAGTCACACTGGAAATGAGTACTACCATCTTTCTGTGCTGTTTTCCTTTCTAGTGGGAAGGAACATGTTTGGAGCAGAAAGTGCTGTAAGGAATCTGCATGGGTTTAAAACAGTTTCTTCTTGCAGAGATTTTACACTGAGTTCCAGCTCTCCTGCCAGGATAAGCCAGCTAACCCATAGCAGCCTGGATCAGAGTCTAATCCTGCCACATCATCAGTTTATGCAGGGAACAAACAGACTTTATTGAATTGGCTAAGCTTTCAATTAAAATAATTGGAATGCTAGAACATAACAAATGTTTAAGCAGTGAAGTGAGGACTAGATAAAAATGGTTTTAGAAACCACCACTGAGAGAGAGAAAAAAGAGCTCTTAAAGAAACCCAAGAGCATAATGCGTCATATCTACCAGGGAGGAAAATAAGCACTGGGAAAGAAAAACATATTATTACGATGATAAAAGGAACGATGTTGGAGTGATTGTCCGCAGACTCCAACATCAAAATTAGAAGAATTTCTTTTCCCAGAACTGCAAAAGAGCTGATTCTCCACATGAATAATGTGTTTACCATGTATTTTCTTGTGCTCTTCATTACTGAGACATTGCAGAAAAGAACTCTTAATTTTTTTCTTGGAAGCCAGTAATTGCAACAGGAACAGCTGAGGCTCCTATGACCCATCAGTCTAGAGGTCTGTATATTAGTGGAGAAATCTGATGCTCATAGTCTGATCATAATCCAGGGCTTGCAGAAAACTACAAAGTGTTTTTTCTTCCTACATATTGCTAAGTGACCTTCATAATACATAGTACAGGTCATTGTGAGCTAGGAATTCATGCTGGGAAGTGAAGGTGGATCCTTTGTAGCAGCATGAATGTATCTGCCTCAAACATCTGCCTCATTAAAGTTGCTGGGTTTTCAGCATTCATATGAAAAGCATTCATATGAAAACGTTTGAATAACTAGTTTGAGGGACCATGGAATATCCCTTCCCAGCACAACAGTCTTCAGAGTCTAAAGAAGATGGATGTCCAACTATACTGGATGTTCTAACTAAACTACATGACTGTATAATTGCTTGCATGTGCATGGCAGCACAGTGTGTGGCTAGCTGTTGCTTTTGGAAACTAATGTGCATGTATCGATGTTCCTGTATCACCTACCAAACAGCAAATAGCTGAGAAAGGATGGAGGAACAAAGGTTCCTCTAAGTGTGGCCACCAGAGAAGACTCTGCAGGGAACAAAGGAGAAACTGCCTGATGAAGGATTAGTGAAGAAGTGGGAGTGTCATGGAAAACATGCTTAGAGAAAATGGTTAGTCTGATCAGCTTGTGAATATTCTGCTTTATCTAACTCCTCATATTGTTGTTATATTGAATTAGACTCTCCCACAATCCCTACTAAAACCTGTAACTGGTCATCTTCTTGCCCCTATCATCTGACAAAGTATGAGCCACAGGTCTCCTATGACTACGAGCCTCTTCTTGCACTTAGGAAGTGGAGCGTGCTTCCTCACTTGTTTTTTCCTACTTACACAAAACCACATCCTCTTTGTGATCTTTTCTTTCTTTCTTGGCCAAGAAAGATGATCTCCTGCTGCAAACCTCATTCTGCTTTGGATGCTGCTGTTGTATGCCCTTAGTCTGTCACATCCACCTAAACCAGGGAAAAGCAGGAAGAGAGAAATGGGATCATGCAGACTTTCTCTGCTGAGTCAGTTTCTAGCTATTATACATTTATATTGTGATTGTAAACTCTGTTTCACCATCCATGATAAGAAGATACTCTGGCAATAATTTGCAATTAATAGGAAAGGACAATTTTGGTTTCCGTCTCCAATACCAGAAATAAGCCTCAATGTAGCATTGCCTTTACTGCTGATACCAGACTAATGGAGATAAATATAGAAAATTACGACCACTTCCTCACCTGATCTTATATCTCTGTGTCTTCTGGGAAGCTGTTTCCTGAGCACAGTCAGGGAAAACTTGAGCCTAAAAATCAGAAGTTCCTCCTAACCTCTGTACCACAGAAAGGGCACCAGGCAAGACTAACATTATCTAGTTGTGAATACTACAGATCTACTATTTGTATGAGAGTTGAGTACATTCTAGTAGTAGTATTCTAGAATTTTGTATTTGTTTAGCATTTAGGATGGACATAGATATATTGGGTGCCTAGGTTTCAACCTTTTTTAGTCCACTTTTTGAGAGCATTTTGACCAAGTCTTTCTCTTTAGGAATGCTACAACAAACTCAAGCCCTGTGCCATCCTTTAGTTTGGTCCTTGCAGGAGTATTCCCTTCCCTGATTTGATTTCCTGCCTTTATCCTGAAATAGGATTCAGGAAATCCTGATTGGATTTCCTACCTTTGTCCCTTGCTTCCTACTATATTGGATCCCATCTGGTCATACACCTTAAAAATGTAAAGTGCTGGTGTGCTAGCTGTCTTTGTACCACACAGGAGGTGTAAACATGGGAGAAATCAATGACATTTATAAGCCATCAGAAAGACAAGGTGAGAAGATATTAGAAAAATATATGTCAAGGCAAATTGATTAGAACGGAGTTACTTTAAGCCTGTAAGATAAATGGACTTTGTGTTCAATAGCAAATTTTTCTTTGAGATGGTTTGAACTTATTGTTAAGGATAAATGTAAGGACCAAGAAACAGGACATTTCTGACAATTGATATTTGTTACACCTGCAGATGTTCTTCCTGGATGGATGAGCGGAGAACAGTGGATGGTGTCTACCACAACTTCAGCAAGGCTTTTGATACGGTGTCTCACAACATCCTCATAGGCAAACTCAGGAAGAGTGGACATAGTGAGTAGAAAATGAGGTGAATTGAGAAGTGGCTGAATGGGAGATCCCAGAGGGTTAAAATCAGTGGCACAGCATCTGTTTGGAGGCCTGTCCCTAGTGGTGTCCCTCAAGGTTCAGTGCTGTACCGTTTAACTCATTCATCTAGGATTTGGATGAAGGGGCAGATGCCTGCTCAGCAAATTCAGAGGACACAAAGCTGGGAAGATTGGCTGATACCCCAGAGTGCTGTGCAGCCCTTCAGGAGAACCTCGGCAGGCTGGAGAGATGGCAGAGAATANTCCTGGAGTGGGTCCAGCAGAGGCTACAGAGATGATGAGGGGTCTGGAGCATCTCTCTTATGAGGAAAGGCTGAGGGAGCTGGGGCTGTTGAGCCTTGAGAAGAGACAACTGAGAGGGAACCCAATTAAGGTGTACAAGTACCTGAAGGAAAAATACCAAGAGAATGGATCCAGGCATTCTTAGTGGTGCTGAACAGCAGGACAAGAGGCAGTGGGCAGAAACTGATGCACAGGAAATTGTACCTGAGCATGAGGAGCTTCTCCACTGTGCAGGTGACCATTCACTGAAACTCGTGGCCTAGAGACGTTGTGGAGTTTCCCTCACAGTGAGGGAGAACTGTCTGGACACAATCCTATGAAATGTGCTCTGGGATGACCCTGCCAGAGCAGGGAAGCTGGACCATAAGACCCACTATAGTCTCTTCCAACATTACCCATTCTATGCTATGATCAGAAAAATAAGCAAGAAGGAACTTTTTTTGCATTTATTGCATTCTATAAACAGGTTTTGTATTAGACATGAAAAGTAATCAGAATGGTCAAAAGATTCTATAATAAAAAGACCCAGAAATTTGTCAGGAGATCAGGTTCTGCCATCATCACATTTATATAGCTGAAAGTTCACTTTGGCAGTATTGCAGCAAATAAAGAATGTACCACAAAAGGCTCTGCCAGAAAGATCACCAGTGAGGATTCCAGATACTACAATATGCTAGAAAAACATGTATCACCTTTCAGCTTAAAGCAATAGAAATTGCAATTTCATATCTGGATATCCTCTCAGATCCCTAGGCTTTTTTGATTGGCAACTAGTGGAACAACTGAGAGGTTACTTCGGAATTTCCTGAGGAGTTTAGCCATAGTATGTCCTACTTTTTGACAATGATTGCAGATGTCTGATATCCACAGTGTGATTTTATTGCCAACCGTGGGTGCAGTTAATTCTGCTTTGATTTTTTCCAGTTGTCATGAGTCTTCACTTTGGGGATGTTAGAATATCTGTTACCTTTAAAAACCACCATTTAAAGATCCAGTTCCTGTCACAGCACATAAATATTTTTAGCTTTAAACAATTTTAGCCAAATGCTGCTCTACATCACAAAGATGAGAACTGACTCATAACAACACAAACAAAAATAATAACAAAAGATAAGGGTGATTTTGGACACATGGTATTGGTACCCTATCTCTTAAGCAAAATAGTTCCTGGAAAGGTTGTCTGAACACCATTCTGCAAGTTCCCTTGAGTCAGCATTCACTTCTGAATAGACATCTCATTCAGCAGAACATGAACCTGGGTAGAGGCTGTAGAAATGGCCACAGCCTGTGGTCTTGTAGACAAGACAGGAAAAACTCTAAGGGTTCTGCTGCAGAGAAAGGGTCTTGGTTAGATGAGTTATTGGTATCTGTGGGTTGCAGAACACTGTTGCAAGGGTGAGGGTACAGAGACTGGAGACTGGCATCTGTGTCCACCTGTGCAACATCTGCCTCAAAGACAGCCCTGCTCCATGGCTGGGGAGTGCCCTCTGCCATAACAGTAAAGCCACTTTCTTTGCCTGGTCACTTGGTGAGACTTGTAAAGACAGTGTACAGTCTTTAATAGGATATGCTTGTTTAAAATACTGTTATGGTGCTAAAATAATGTTATAGTGCAGTGGCTTCACCTGACATTGAGATTTAATTATGTGGCACACAGAAGAATTTTCACCACTTTTTTATTTTTATCTATGAAATTCTGAAGGTGTCTCATTATAGTTTCTGAAAGCCTTCTCAGAATCTTCCCTGCACTTTGGTCATAATGCTGTTGATGAGTTATGTTCTGTTGTGTTTAGAACCAGGTGAAGATTCCCTCTGTTCCTATTAGAACCTGTACTTCTTGAAAAACACCATAGATTTTAATCCTACAGAATTTTCTACATATTTCAGTGACAATGCTCTTCCAAACAGGGGTGAGACTAAGATCTTCTGGCATGAAAAATTGATTGTCTTATCCACCCACAAATTACTGAGTCCAGCCATATCTCTAAAATTCCAGCCCCTTGGACTCCGATAATTATTGAGAGAAATTCAAACACCATTAAGAAAAGATAATTGGTAGGTTCTGAGAAGAGAACTGCCAGTGTTCTCAGAGCACTCAGCAGGGCAAGGTGATGGACCAGATGAGCTCCAGACCTTCCTTTCTGTTAGTACTTACTACTCAATGATGCAGCTGTTGCTAAGAATAGGCAGCTGAATTATCATCTTGAAATTCCTATGTAAAAACTCAGACCATAAGGCTCTTGGCTACTCTGAATTTTTACATAGGAATTTCAGGATGAAAATTGAAGGGGGCAGTTTTTAGAGAAAGTATTTTTTCAGAAAATTGCACCTCATCTCTCACATTGCATTCTCAGTGTTTCACCTAAGCATGTTCCGTAGAGGCTGCTCTTAATCACTGCTGCCTGTATTTTACGATGATCCAGTTTTTCATCAGAATTTGTTTAAGTCTGGGTAGATCCTACTCTGCTGTCTGATAGTTAAAAGTTGCCCTGACTAAATCTTTGTAGGTTTGGTGTCTTTCAGCCCCACATGTGAATCTAAAGAGAGCTACCAACAGCAGGATGAGACTTACCCCTAAGACTGTGTAGTGCACCAGCCTGACGCTTTCAACACGTAGATACTGACCTGGCCTTGTAATGCTGTTTTGTATAGAGGAATTGTTCTAGTAAACAACATGGGGTTTCTGAATTGTTGATTTTTTTTTTTCTTTTAATATTGGCATGCATTGCTCTCTCTTACAGCTCATTTACTTGTAGATTAGAAGAAAATACTATGAGAGAAGCATAGATCCTGTCTGTTCAGGCTACGAGGTGCTTGTGACCTTTTGAGTCAATGAAGATGTTGATTGTTTGTTAAATATTATTTGCCTAAGCTTGGTGTCTGATAACCAGCTGAGCAATTCACTGCAGGTTTCCACTCAGGTCTGTATAACTTATATTGCATCCACCAACACCAAAACTGCTGATGTCTGCAGCAGTGCCAGTGGGCTTGGAAATTACATCAAATACAGCTTGCAGTACATGATCAGGTGTTTCTTGGTCTTCCAAGGAACAGTCTGAGATCAAGTTAGACATGATATTCCTTTGTAAGTGTATTGCATGGGGGAATGCTCCTGTCCTTATACACTTTCAGCTATGATATTTCAGGTTTGACCCTTTTTGGATGTGCCCTTTCCTTCATCTATCAGTCATAGGTGCTAAGAATAGTAGCTGAGTTTTCTGGATGATGTCATTTTTTCACATAATTCTAGTACAGCTTAGCTGCGTGTTAAGCTGTACTAGAATTATCTTAGATAGGATTTTTTCCCTTACATAAAATTCATATGTACAGCAGTCCAGTGCTTTCTTGGTGTTAGAGAATCACACTCCTTTGTAGAGTTTCTGAAGCGTCTGTGACACTTTGATATCGTACACAAGTAAGATTCATGCCAAAGGGGCAATACAATATCTTTGTTCTGTTTCACTGGGCCTTGTTAAACTTGTGCAGACTTCACACAGACTTAGCATGTGTCTTGACTTTGCAGCTTGTCAATAGTTCTGAATCATCTTAGGTGAAATATGTGCCCCTCCAGCTACTGAGGAAAGTGACTTTGAGCCATTCCAGTCATGGGCTGATATTCATCTTTGGGAAAGTTTCAGGTATAATCCAGTGGACAGAAGCTTTGTTTTTACATAAAAAGGTATTGCAAATACCAAGCTATAGATGCCACCTCTCCTGAGGAGCTCTGCAATTCAGTAATGATCTCAGAAATAATGCACTGATCACCTTTGCTTGGGACCTATTTCCTCTGCTTTGATCTATTCTCTCTTCCAGTGAGGTTGTTCCAGGTTTTTTTGGTGATCTGATAGACCTTATCTTTTGTGGACTCTTATCACAGCTGCATCTCTTCTGCTCCCACATTCAGAGTACTCTGCATTTATTTAAGGGCTGGGAAAGTCAGATCCTAGGGGGAGCTCCCCACTACCCTTACTGCTATTTGCTTACTTCAGACTACCTGCCTCATATAACTAAAGACATTTCTGTTTATTTTTCTGAAGTATGGGCACTGTTCCCATTTCTTTATAAGTGTTTCCTCTGTGGTTTTGTACCTTCCAGCTCAGAATAAGAAATACAAAGCAGAAATTTTGATTTCTAGCATTTTATTTATTCTCACTTCATTCAGAAGCCATTTCCATTAACCACTGGAACAGAACTCTGTAGTGCGGAATCTCCTTTTTGCTGTTGCAGCAATCTATCCCATCCTGTTCTGTCTCCCACCCCTCCACGCCGGGGTGTTGACTTTTCTCCTGGCTATTTGTGTTGGAACCCTTGGCAATAGCATTTCAGCCCCAGCATTCTTTCCAGGTTGGGAACAGCAGGGAGTTTTCCTTCTGACTGCTGAAAAAAGGTGAAAAAAGGAGTGTGTGCTCTGAGCTCCCAAATGGGCATTGGTTTACATGTTTGGAGTTACAGGTCTAGACAGCCATTTGACTAATGACATTTTGAAAGTGCAAATGTGTTTTTTTTTTAAACTCACCTTCTGTCATCCTTCTGTAGAAACAGAAAATCAAAATGTCTTGGAGGTGAAGCTAGCTCACATCGCTTCTGGGTATTATCTGTTGTCAGTCATTTCTTTTTGAGATCTAATGTTGACAAACCTCTCAATAAAGCTTCAGGAGTGGGCTCCTTTAGGTGAAGTTCCCAGTTGTAAATTAAAGTGTTATTTACTGTCTGTGTAGGAAATTAGTGTAGGAAGACTAAGCAAAAGACCATGTGAAAGGAGAGTGGGATTTTATTCTGCAAGTCTCTGTGTAAGTTGCTTCTACCCACTGACATACTCACAAATCATATATTTCGAAGCAGGAAGACATACAGTCAAGTTTCCTGACTGCTTTCTTTCCCATTTTTGGGCATTTGTGCCATTATGGTCTGTTGTCCTGGTGGGAAAGCTGGAAGAACAGCCACATGCATCAGGCTGTACTTCTGTTACCACCCTCCTTGTACCACAGCGTGGCTTCATCAGAGCACAGGCTATCTAACCTTTTTGTAAACATTATATTCTGTGTTGATCAGTTTCATTGCTTCCACTCATGTCCTATGAACACAAGCCTTTCTTCTAAACCTTGCTCTTTTTTCCTTCCTCCCCTGCTTTCACATTCATATTTCCACTTTATATTAGAATTGTCATATTTCTGTCACAAATCTCTGCACTTGCGAGCAGGTATTAAGATAGCATTAGGGGGTGGAGATTTTCAAAGGATACCATATGGCAGGTTTTCTCACTAAATGTAGTCCCATGTCACACACTAATGCCAATACAACCCCACTCTGTTCATCTCACCAGTATTTGTTTTCACAAAATACTGAGTAGCATTTTATATTCTTTAAGAAGCCATACATTCCTGATACTTGTGGAGGTATTAGGCCTGGAGGAGAATGGTCTCTAAAGAAAAACAACCTAAAATTAATTTGGAGGAGTGTACTAGTAGGAAGCCACACTTCAGGTCGATTCATTTGCTGTGTACACACAAAACTGGCTTCTCTGCTGCAGCTTCAGCCAGAGTATGAAGCCTTTGGCTGCCTTTGAAGTGAGACCTGCCTGGGATGAGAGCATCAAAACACATTCCGCATACATGGCCCAGCAGCCCCTTGAGGGAAGGCACACTGTGCCATCTGCTGCCTCCAGCACAGCAGAGGCATGCCGGTCATTTTCAGCAAGCAGAAATGCTGGCATGAAACAGGGACTGGTAATACTTTCAGTCTGTTAGCAGAGCTTTCTTCATTCTTTAAGAAAATCCATCCTTTTGGTCTCTTGCCTTAATCTTTTAGGAATCATAACTGGGCCTGCCTTTATTTTAAAACTCCTGTTTCTGCTGAAGGAGCATGTTTCTTAAACACTGGGCTCAAAGGATCTCATTGATAAGCTGTTGACCTTCCAAAAAGTGTCATGAAGAAGTCCTTGTGAGGCATACGTTCCAAAGACCTTACATGAAAGATACCCATTTTCTTTTAATATGAATAAAGGTTACAGAAAATGGCTCTAACACCAAGTAGAGTGCAAACAAATAAATTAAATGCAAAATAATTCTAGCAATATAGTTATTCTGTAGTTTTGTATAAAAACATATTATCTTTATTAGCTGTAAAAGCAAAATTAGAATCATCTGCAGGATTTTTTAGTAATTCATTTAATTTCCTGTTTTCTGAGTTATTTGACTTCTAGAGCATGATTGTTAAGACAGGGGCTGAAAGCATCAACTGCTTTTCTTTGAAGATGATACAGGAAACTCAGGAAACTTAAGTTTCAAAAGATTAGTCAGTTCATAACAGGGATATATTTTACCAAGTCCATGTATATTCCAAATAGTGAACTGACTCTCAACTGAGCTGTGGTGACCAGCAGCCTCCATCTGTTTTTAAAAAAGGAGAAATAATGTTTTTCTCATATGTCAAGGACCTGGAAAAAAGGTGTGTGTAAGATGGTTGTGTAACAGTGACAGAGATTATGTACCTGCCACCTTTGATGCATAAAAATAATTGAGGTTCACTGTCCTCACTGCCTCCCAGTCCCACCTCTAGCCCAATGTAAAGATCAGATCTTCACTGATCTTCCCCGTCAAAGTACTGCAAATGTTTTCCTTCCCAAATCTCAAATCTAGATCCAGAAACCTCCCCTTCAAAGAAACCCAAGTTTCCCAAGTTTGTTGGGGAGTAGTGAAGGCATCATTCCAGGTTTGCCCAATGAACCAAGGGTTAGGGCTTTGTCTCTCAGTATATAGATGTTTGGCAGCTCTGCCCTGTCCCGGTGGGATTCCTGGGCCTGTACAGACTGTGGTCTCACCCCCATTAATGAACCCCAGCTAATATGCCTTACTCTGCCCTCCATAGATCCTCAAAAAACACACAATGTAAAGACAGCAGCATGAACAGGCGACATGAAAAAATGAATCCTGATGAAAGATGTGGAAATATTCACATGGATTCCCCTTAAAGGCTAGATGCAAAAGAGATGAATGGTAGTGCCCATACTGCACATGCCTGTATTCTCATGCCACCTGCTCCCAGGGCCCCATGACACCACCCTGTGACTCCCACAAGTGATCAAGGATCAAGGATCAAGGATCAAGGTCATGAGTGCCATCTTATAGAGGTGATTCAAGCTCTCCTCCAGACACAGAACAGGCCCAGCAGCCAATGCCTCTATGCAAAATCTTTCAGAGGCTAAATTCAGAAATTATCACTTGTTACCACTACTGAATGTCAAGGGAATGCCCTTGCTGTCCTATTCAGCAAACACCAAACTCCTGCACAGGCTGCTTCTTTGTTCCTGGGGAAGAAAAGCAGCCAAGTAAGGAAGAGAAAGGCTCCTCAGAGAAAAGCTTTTATCTGACTTCAAAGGCAAGATCTTCAGAGAGCTATGGATTAATGAGCTTATTAGCAAACAAGTTCCATGTTTCTAAGATAATAGCCATATCTGATTTCTGGCACTAAAACCTTTTGATTCTTCCCATATTTGCAGTCCAGATCCCTTGAGCTATCTAATTCCAGGACCAAGCCCAACCGTATGGCTGAAAGATAGGCCTGGTGCATGCAAATGAAGTGCAGTTCCATGACATATGGGCCAGGGAGGAAGCAAGTGTCTCAGGGCTCAAAACCCAGAAGAGATGCTGTGACCATTCAGTCCAAGCTTTTCTAAAACTTAGCCCAGAAATGCATCCTGAATTCATTTCAGCTTACATTGGAGCAGAAAAGTACTTTCCAGTTGGAAAAGTAGCCCTCTCCATTTTAAAGTTTCCATGGAGGCAGAATTCCTGCAATTATTAACTAGAAGGCATTTTCTGATCTGTTAATCATTCCTAGCTCTGCTCTGCCTCTAATTCACCAGCACCCTTTCTGAACTGTGGGCATCAGAAACCATCTGAGCACTTTGGAATTTGCACTGATGTCAGAGACAGACATGGCAACTTCTTTGCAGCTGGATGAAGGCCCATTTTCTTGACATACTTTAGCTGTTGTGGCCCCTGGTGTCCCATGGAGAGCTCACAATTTGTTGACTATCTGCCATGAAACCTCGTCCCCCTTCAAATTGCTGGGACATTTCCCTTATTCTGCAAACATTCACGATGTTTTGTCGTCTTCAATGGGTGATTTGCCATTTAGCTGTATTCAAATGTACTCTGTTTGCTTACCCCACACAGTCAGCCTGTCTAGGTTCCACATGGTTATATCTTTATTTTGCACTCCTTCGCATTCAGGGGTATTTTTTACCATCTGTGCTGCTAACAGGCAGTGTGATAGAAAATAAAAAGAATATTAGTTTTTCAGTCCAGGAACAGTAGGGAGGGCGACTACTCTTCAGCATCCTCCCTCCCTTTTCTCTCTCCTGTGGCTGCTGCCATTTTGGCTGAGCATAAGGACTGTTACAAAAGAGGACAGCGCATAGTAACGCAGGTGGAGAAGGGGTGCTTTGGTTTACAGTGAACGTGGAATCTGCTCCAGAGCCTCCCCTCAGGGCTCACTCCCACGCAGTCCATGGGTAGCAGAGCATGGACACAGAGATGACCACCTTACTCAGCTGATGCGTTCAAGCTTCCTGGCAGGCGCACGGGAACAAGCTCTAAGCTGGCTATCCGGTTATCCCAGCAGCCAGCCACGGGGGCTGACCACAGCCAGCTGACCCAGCCTCTCCGTGAGCCCCAGCTGTCGTGACTGCTGTGCCAATGGCATCCAGGCCCACCTCTGCAGCTGGCATGGCCTCTGCTGTGTGCTATGTACTCAAAGGCCACTCTGGATTCAGTAATGCTCAACATCCTAAGGTACTTTTTAAGAACACCTTCCAGAATTAGAGCTTGTAAAGTGTACATCAGTGTCTTCTCTCCTTTGCCTTTTGACTACCAAAGGGAATTAGTATCAGCATGAGTGTAAGAGCAGCAGGAAGCAGAACAAGTTATATGAACTTTCTTGAGTCTATTCAGCTCTCAGAGAGTTCTCATCAGACTTCATCCAAATGTCATTCTTGATTTGCTTCGTTCAGAAACCTACTGTTCCTGTGTGTTTCCAATGATCCTGTGGATGTACTGTTCATCTGAACTAATTAAAGCCTGTAGACTAACAGGCACATTTTGCTCCTTTTTGTATCTACAAATGCTGGAGATGCTGTGTCTGCAAAGACGTATGATGTATTTTGGGGTTAAACTGTAACAGCTTTATCTGCAATAAAATGGATGTATCTGAGCTGATACTGTTTATTGCACAACTGATCTTAAGTGTTCTTTTTTATTTTGATGTTTCAGTAATAATCTAATAATTTAAATCCCAGGAAGGAGGAGTATATCACATTCTCATCTTTTAAAACAGTTTCACTCTTATAGGAAAGTTAATATTAAATAGGTTAACGTTATAATTTGGTTTATTAACTCTTTTAAGTATTTTTTGGCCAGCTCCTGATAAAACTTTTTAAATTAAAGTCTTTTGTCATAATATTTGAAGAATGATGGTTAGGAATTTATTCTATATCTGCCTTTTGAATCTATAATGATTTGCTAACTTAATCTATGGCTTTGGAAATTTGCTTTTTCTGTGTAATGGGCTATTAAGCAAACAAAACAATGGAGAAATCTAATCTGGAACATGTCACTGTATGACCCATTATAATTTTTTATTGTTGTCACTACATTCATAACATATTAAAAATTGCAGGAATTTGGAAGGAAATACATACCAGGCTATTTTAACAGGCAAATCTAGAATGATGCACAGCCACATTTCTGTCAAGGTTTAAAAAGGATGTTCTTTAATTTTTCTTGTGTTTTGGTATTGGTTCATCTGTGATCTTTTATTGTTTTCTACAATTTGCTCTTTTAGCTGCAACCCCTTTTGAAATCACAAGTGCTATTCTCTCCTTGAATCAACAAAGGCTGTTCCCATAGCGTGCGTTAAGACCCTGTTGGAATGAAATGTCTGTGTGGCAAACTAGATTTATAGACAGATGGATAAGACAGGCAAATAGATGAATTAGATAGAGATCCAGTCCCAGCTGACATTTGTTGAATCAATATTAAAATAGCTGTGTTAAACCGCAAGGCTTTCACATTGGGAATGTTGACAGCAGCTAATGAGTGGAGAACAAGAACAAACTTCTTCCAAATCAAGATAATGGGACAGCTTTTTCATTTATGATCTCAGTAAGCCAAGGGCATTGCTATCTCCACATGAATGATATTTGCTATTTAAGAACAGACAGTACTGGTACAGGTTTGTCAGGTCATTTTGTAATCCAGAGTGAGGATGTTTTAAGTACTGGATGAAGGGGAGCCTAACACAAAGAAAATTCCATCGCTCCTAATGGTAACAGGAACTCCTGTAATTAGTAAAGGCCTTCCCCATCCCCTGGCTGGAAGGCAAGGGAGGGGGGTGTTGAAAGCTGTATCCTGAGACAGGTTGAGCTGCTTAGCACTAGCTGTTGGAGGGGTACTCTTTGCCATGTAATGACTCTGACACTACTACCAGCCCTCACATGTTTTGGGTTATGTGTCACTTAATCATAAACTGATGCCCCTACTGTAATATTCTTCATTGCATTAATATTTTGAGTGTCTGCAAGGCTGTGGTCCTTTCACAGTATTACAAAACACTGTAGCAAATTCTAATCCCTGGGACTGATGGCTCACTCCTGTTGCATTCAAGGGGAACTTCATTTTTTGTGCAAGTAGGGGCTGCAGCATAACTTCTGGTATCAACCCTTGCATGTCCTTTGTAGTACAAAATTCAGGTAGGAAAGCATTGCCTGAGACATGTTCTCAGTAAGGTAGGCAAAACCTGCCATGAGAAATAATGGGATCAGTGGTCATGCTAAGATAAAACAATCAGCTAAAGGGCAGTAGAAGAAACAGTAGGCATCTGAACATGAGTTTTAAACCACTACCGCTACTTCTGTATTGACCATAAGCCTGTGAGGAGGTGGCCCATTAGCAAAGATTCAAACTTCACCCATCACATTTTTCCAGGGTTGAAACAGACAAACAAAACAAAATAAACAAAACTAAACAAAACCCAGACTACTGGGAAGACAGGGGTCTTAAGGACCAGTTTTCTGGTTAGGGGGATGTACAATCAAAACTTGTTGTCAACCAATTTTATCACACAACTCCAACACTGGTCAAATTCCCCTCCTTTCCTGTTCCTCATAAATGCAAACAAGATTTTAAAAAAGCAGAGACACACTGCTATTTAGGTACTTCGACAACCCCTGGTGGTGATCAGAAGCCTCTGTGGCAGTTAACCCAGCTTACAGCTGGATTAATTCTAAGAAAAAATAATATCTTCCATAGCTATTGTTGAATCCCTGAGAAGCTGGGTAGAAGTGAGGAATATTATTATTAAATTGCTTCCTGTGTTATCATCCGGATGTATGTTCTAAAACAGAAACCCAGTTCTGGCTGAGTGATGAGGTTGAAAATTTCCTGGTCTGGGCTTAAGCCTTCAGTGGTCTGGAAATCAGTCCTGCCATGTATTGTGGCATCAGTGTAGTCTTGATACATCCACCCTCATGCAGGGCCAGGAAATAGGTCTGGATCTGGAAAAGCAAAAGGCGGATCAGCTCACCCTACGTACAACTCCTGTTACAGAGAAGTGGATTTCTGAGGCCAGACTATTTTGAATAGCCAAAGCTGGAGTGGATGAGTATTAAGACCAAGCTATGCGCACCAACTATCAAGAGCTGACAGGTTTGAGACTCCCCTGCATTACACAGCTTGGAGGTGGTAGGATTGGGAGAGGCTGGGGTCTCCGCATTCAGCCCTTCTCAATATTAGCTGCTACTTCAATGGTGTATTGATACTGCAACAGCAGGGGCTCATCACGAGCTTCTCATGCCTGCTGGCATCCTACCAGACTGCTCAGATCTGCTTTCATTCTGCCAGGGTAGAATTGATTTAGGGAGGCTCTTGAAAAGCTTCACTTAATTTATGATGTCAGGCTTAGCCCTTGTATCACCTCCAAGAAGAAGTTCAGACCTACTGCAGGTTATGTAAACTCTGCACCTGACAGCAGATGAAATAGAAAGGTATTTTGACAAGATGAGAGAAAATGTTGAACTGCTGTTGACTTTGTCCAAGTGACTTATTTGAGGCTTCATCTAGTCAAGAAGCAGTGCCAAGTGGAAATTCCAGAAGAAAGGGCATGAGCTTCGTTTTTTTGAGGCATCTTGAGTATGCAACAACTTTCTCACGCTATTTTTTTTGGCCTATTTAATTCTGAGGAAATTATAGAGACACAGTGCTGTCAAATGAAGTAGCACATAGAGCCTGTGAGAAACCCTGGTACAACAGGGTTTGGTAAATCTGGTACAACAGGTACCAGATGCACCCTACCCAGTGTAGGCAACATTTTACAGTTGTCTGTCTTCTTACCATCACAATTTCTTAACCATGGGACCATGGAGAAGCCAGCTACCTCAGGAGGTGATAATGCTTAAATGCTGAGGTAGATAGGAAAGCTTGTCACACAGTCATGGTGATCAGGGAGGCTCTAAATCTAAAATCTCATGTTTGTCACCATCTCTTCTAATTTACCTTTCAATGGAGAGTTTTAACAATGTGAGAAGTAATTAGAAGCAAATACAGAGGTTTTCTCCATCCTCTTATATTTTAAATCCACAGTCGGTCAAGCCTAGCACATTGAACTTGCAAAAGATTTTACTCTCTGAGATGTACAGTACAAGATATTTAGACACCTGGGGAGGTTTACAGGTGGAGGCAGTGAAATTTCCGTAGCACCGATCCCCAGATCCCACTGTGCCCCTGCAGGGCACTAACAGCAGGACAAACCTCAAAGCTTCCAGAATGTTTTCTAGCAATGAAGACAGAGCGCCTGTGCTGTAGGAACAGATGGGAAGCCCTGGGTTGAGGAAGATGTGCAGGGAAAGGGCTGCTGTGGGGTATAGCAACCCTGGCCAGGCAGGGCAGGACACCAGCAAGAGATTTGCCACCCCATCTTTCTTTGCTGCCGAAAGACTCACTATCATCACCATTTATAAATTCTCTGCCATTGTACCCAAAGCAACCCTGACCTGGAAAAGAAGAATATTTTTCTTTCCTTAGTTGAATGTTCCATTAAATTAACCAGACTGGAAAGACAGGTTTCTTCTAATGAATACTGGCCTATAGTTCTGTCAGAGAACTGATAAGTATTTATGCAAAGGCATATACTTAAGATTACCTTATGAAAACACTTAGATTGCATTTTCAGCTAGTGTTAACCTTCCAAAATTTAAAAAAAACTGCTGATGTTTGAGAAGTTTGGTGTTTTTGTGGCAGGGACACAGCTGAATGCTTTTATTCAGAAGGAAGCGAAGTTTGTCAGAATATACTCCATGCTTATACAACAATCAGGCCTGTTCAGATGACACATCTGTTTTTTCAGACACTGGCAGAAATGTCATCATAACAGCAATATTTTGTTCCCAGAATCACTAGAAAATGAAAAGGAAAAAAACCAAACCAAACCAAAAACCCAACTAAGCTAGTCACTGTCTCCACCTGGAGGCAAAAGGCTGTCTGAAATAACCAGCTTGTCCCATGAGGAAGAGACCATGCAGACAACAGGGAATTCAAAACATTTGCCAAAAGCCCCTGAAAAACCAGGTATTGTCAGCTTCAGGTGTAGTCTCAGGGCTTATTTTCCTCCGTCTGAAACATGAATGTAAGAAAAGCACTACTGCTATTTAAATAACAAGTGTTAATTTCTAACTGCTCTGAAATATTTCTGGTTTCCAAAGACTGTAGTAGGAATATAGTATCTGTATTCCTCAAGAAGTTGTTTTCTTTGTTGATGACAAAATCTTCCTCTATTTCTTTCCTCAACAATTTCTTTTCCCTCTCCTTTTTAGGCCATAGGATCATGCAAGAGATCTTTATCACTTCACATCAGAGCACAGTTAGCCCGAAGTGAGTTTCAGCCTGGGGTGCCAGGAGCATGTGCCAAGTGACTGCTTACTGATGCTGTGGACCAGAAGTCCCCACTGAAAAAAAAGCATCACTAAGCTCACAGATGAATGTTAAATGCTTATTCAACACCAGGTCATGTTTCTCTGTGTGGAAAAGGGTGACTGGGGTTCTGTTTGATCTCTCAGAAGAGGTCCAATATGGGAAGAGGGAGATCGCTGCTCAGTTGGTCAGAACAGCAATTGCTGAAGAGAATCAGATGAAATAAAATGTGCCTAAACTCCCAACATAACAACCATGAAATACATTCTTCTGCAAGTCAAAGCGCGACCCAAGCCTCTCTGATACCATTGAGTAGTCCAGATGGTGAGGCAGAGCACTTCTATGAGCCATGAACATTCAAGCATAGCCAGTAAATTCAGTAGTGAGTTAGATTAGTACTTTGGTGAACTGGAGCTTTTCTGGAAACAGCTCAGAAAAAGATTAATCTCATTCTCAGTCAGGAAGACATGCTGTCCCTAAGGAGAAGATGTCACATGCTGTGGCGCTTCCTGTGCCCTCTCAGAGGCCCCAGGGACCTCACCGGCCACAGGGAAGACAGTATTCTCAAATGTAATATGAAACTTGCCTTGGTTTGTTTTTTATCCTTGTGCTATCTGGGAGGTGGTTTGTCTTTTCCATTTGCCTGGGTTGAATATTACAGGGAGGAAACTAGGAAGACAATGGAGCACGATACAGTCAGGGGTTATAGACAATTTTTTATCTCTCAGGAGGAATTCTACTGTGCAAAATTGTGTGAAGTTAGTGAATTTTACCCAGCAGTTTCAGAGGGAAAAAACCATAATGACAGAGCTTGTCATACTAGTTTTGAAATGCTAAGAGTCAGGGAGGGCTGGTCGTATCTCTGGAGGAACACTTGCGCAAACAAGAGGCTCGGTCTCACGGAGGTGCACTGATGTGCATTGTCTGGCTAGCCTGAAACTGCAGCAGGAAGGACCCCAGCGTGTCACAGCCTGGGATGTAGCTCTGTGCACAGCCCCAGTCTGATCAAACAGTGAGCCTTGGTCATCCTCTACCTGCCAGTCACTTAACCACACCTCAGATTCCCACTCTACGTGCGTGCATCTTGTGGCTTTCAGCCCCACTGAGAGGTTGGGATGGGGCTTCCAGGGCTGTGAACACTGTGCAAGCTACTACAGATGTCATCTAGATGTCTCCACTGTAAATTGGAGATGAAAGTTAGAGCAGAGGTGTCATGAAGCTGAGATAGTATCTAAAAAAAAAACCTGTATCAGGAAGGAACTTACCTGTATACTCAGAACCACCTCAGATGGTTAGCAGGCTGGACATGGACATGCTGACCCAGAAGTTTCACCATGTGAGTATTCCACTGCTGTCTTGAAGACAGTATCTGAGCCTATGTTCAGCATTTCGATGTGAGGAAAGCCCAGGTTCATTTAGGTTTTTGTGGTTCCAGGGGAGTAATGTGATGAGTGTTATGCCAAAGTATGTCCAGTGTGATGAGTATTTGGATGAGAGTTACACTTTGAAATGGTTCTGTGATGGGTTCACTCCCACCTGCCAGAATTGCTCCAGAAAAAGGAAAATTTCAGTGTTTAGTGTCAGAGCACAGCTGCCTAAGAAGCTCTGCACTGCCTTTTGGACATCATGTTACACATGTGTCCAGCCGTGGCTGCCACACACAGACACCTCCAACAGCGTTGCCCCAAGGTAGAGCCTACACCTAGCCTCTCTCCAGACCAGGAGCTGCTGGAGCTTCAACCTTTTGCAGATGGGCTGTATCTGTGCAAGGTAATAAAACTTACATCAGTGGCAAAACCCCATCACTTGTCACGTCTTGCAAATGAAGCAGGACAGTATTTGGATGACAGTCCTCCAAGGGTGACGAAAATGCTGCAACCTGTGATGGCACTGGCTGACTAAGCAAAGTCCTCTTTAAAAGAACATAGCTGGAGTGTGCTACAAGCAGTGCTGTTTTTGACATGAGGCATTAAAGAGAAGTCTTCACTGCTTACTGCTATTCCCATTTCAGGAGTGCCTTTGTGTAGGAGTAAGTGTCTAGTAAGGCCTTTGCATCAGGATGTTAGCTTGGATTTGCTGGATGGATTCCAATTCAGGCAGTTACCATCTACCTCTGAAAATTTTCCATGCTGTTTCAGCCGGCTACAGAACAATTTTTCATTTCATGTTCAAATCTGACTTTAATAGTTACTTCACACACTTGAACAATTCCTTTATTTCACACTCAGTGGTGGGTGGAACGATGTTAAGTAGCATATACTTGGATCCACTTCAGTGGAAGCTATTACCATCACTACTAGGGTTGCATTGATGAAGAAATCCACACTGAAGGGAGCAAACCACCAAAACTGGAGAATATTCCATTGTAAGACCTACTGTGGGGCTTAGAGTATACTCAATATACCAGCAGCTCATGACAGAAATCTATAGTAACTCCAACACCTTACTAAGTGTTTAGTTCTTGACAAGGTTACTTGTGCTTATGCTAAGCCTAGGAAATTATATCTCTCTTCACTGAAAAATAGCTCAGTCTCTGCAACAGTGGACAAACTCCACTCTAGATGCCTTCAGTTTTACTGACATCCCAAGGGGACTGACCCCTTGGCTACTCAAGTACCCTCACTTCCCAAGTAAACTTTTTTCTTCTCTTATATTCCAGTTGTTGAAATTATTTTGTCACCCTCTGCTCAAAACTGCATTTATCATTTTCCTCCCACTTTTCACAACTGTCGGGATTATCAGCTTAGCAATGTGCACTGAAGATTCTTGAGATCTGATGTCATCTTGCTTGGCATATGTTACACACTCAAATAAGCTGTTGTGGTGAATAATGTGCCATATGTATACCTCCCAGGTTCTCCCAGCATTGTGAAGATATATCAGTGCTCTAATTGTGCACCACTTAAACTAGGATTTTTTATGTAGAGCTTCCGAGTCTGGTGTTACCAATGGAAATAAAATCCTCATCTCACCCTCTCTTCTCTGCTCTGCATATCAAACCCCAAAAAAGTTCTGGGAAAAGCCTACTCTTTTGAAGACCTGATCTTTTGAAGATATTGTGGGAAATACCGTGGGGATGCTGTGTGCCAGAGTCTGAGATGCTGCAGACTATGACCTCAAGCCTGGGAGAAAGACAGTGATCCACAATGTCCAGACCAGGCAGAGTGGTACCACAATGTTAATGCTCTAGCTGCACACCATGCCCACAACTTGGGTTGTTGGTTGAAAAGACACAGCAGGGAATGGTTCCCACCTGGAGACAATACAACAGGCAGACACTCCACCAAAGGGCCCTTCCTCCTTTTTGCCAGAACCTGGGCATCCTGTTACAGAGCCTCACTTCAGAAAGCCCTGAGCATAACATCCTTGCCCCTGTCACAGCCTGCTTCTATCACCACCACCCTAATTTGATTTAAAAATCCCCAGCAGCCATGGGCACACACAGGCAATAAGGTCTCCCTCAGTCATGGCACTGCTCGTGCCAAGCCAGACACACACTGGAGCACTGGCTCCTTTTCTGCCTTCTGAAAGAGCTGTGTAACAGGCAGACCCAGGATGCTTCCACGGGCAAGGGGCTGCGAGTGGTGCCACAACACACCAGGTTCCTGATCAGGTGGAGCCATTTGTTTTAACTGATGAGATCTCAAAAATATTCCATTTTCTGAGAAACTTCTGTAATGTCCTTTCTTGGAGGAACACAATAATTAGTCCATATAAAGCAGAGCGGTCCAACTGGTGCTCATGAACAGAAGCATCGGCTCTAACGAACCACGTTATTTTTTCAGCTTTATTACTTTCTGCATGAATGTTACTTGCATCATGTGTTTAAGTGATTCAGATTTAAAGACTTTTTAGCTATTAGAGGGAACTGAGTCTGATCACCATTGTGATACCTGATTAACAGTTAGCAATGCATTCAGTTTTTCCTGGATCCCATTTGCACCCTGGGAAAACACCAGGAACAGATGGTTTACTACCCAAATTTTATAAGCGGTTCAAAGAGGACTAGGCACCCTGCATGCTGCAAACATTTATAGCATAATCAGCTCCCGCTGGCCACGGCAACTGCGTCAATTAAGTTAGCAGTAAGTATGGGGAGAAAAGCTTAAGGCAATACAGTTTTATGAACAAACTACATTGTCTTGCACAGTATTTAAGATTACAGCTAAAGAGCTGGCACAGATGAGACTTCCATGTCTAGAGCAGAGACTTTAACAGTTTTTTTAAGTTATTTATCAGTACTAGTGGCTAGCAAAATAAATCTTTAGTTTCATTTTACCTTGCAGGTGTGAAAGGCTCTTATAGCAGTTTTTGGTGAGGAGTACTTTATCAGGAGTGCATTTTTTGTTGATGCTGATCCCTGACCACAGAGACAAAAGTAATGGGAAGGTTTTATTTGCTTAATGGTCTTTGGGCAACTGAAAAGGTATCTTTGGTGGTCTTACTTTTGTCCAACAAGAGTTAAACATTATATATCTGCTCCTTCTTTCTTTGAGCTAGACAGTGTGAGAGAGATTCTGGTCAAGATTTGCAAAGCTCAAATTGATACAGAAAATTAAAACCCCGTCTTCCATAACTACATCAGAAGCGCAAATCAACAAGAAGGTCTGTCTTTGTTTTAAGATTTCTATGTATGTTTGATTTCTAGCTGTATTTTTTAAGTTCATCAAGAGCTGTACTTCAGCAGACATCAACAATCAATAGAATGTACAGTCTAATAGTTTTGTTTCTTGCTTATCTAAAGTGAAAAGTCTAATGAGTGTAGGACACTCTTGCAGGTGAAATATTTCTATAGCTTCCCCTTGATATCTGAAAATATGCAAAGCTGTTACAATCAGCATAATGACTCATTTAATAGCTCAAACAGATCTGCTCAAAAACCACTACAATTCATGAAGTATAAGGAACAGGTTCTGTTCCATTAGTCTGTAAGAATAGTGGCTTGGAGGAAAAGATTTCACGTCAAATAAATGCTATTAGCTAAGAGCATCCATGCTATAAATGAAGTTCAAATTTGAAATTCGGAGACAAGTAATGTAATGTGCTTTAGGTTGCAATCAGACTTTGTTACACAACCTTTACACTGCATTTTTAAACTAAGCCACAGGTGTTAGTAGCTGTAAAATGTTCTCTGGTTATCTACAGGGTTAGTGATTCAACAGTACAAAAGTCTTTTTTCAGAGTCAGTACTGAAACAGAGTGACACTCTATTTTACTTTTAGGACACAAAACCCAGGACTTGATCAGTTGGCTTCATTTACATGTAATACATCTTAGTTTAATATGTACTGAATTTTAATATGACAGAGAACTTGACTTCTGGAATCTGAAGAGAATTGAAGTGCATTTGCTGCTTGTACTGTGACAGCCAGCATTTCATTTCCTGGAAGAATCTGCAATCACTCTGTTCAAGGTCTGCTGAGAATTAAGACTAATTGTGGTGACAAGGCATCATCAAGTTTGGCACTTCCACAGCAACTAAAGTTCTGCTCTTCTTCCCAGAGACCTAAAGACTATAAAATACCTTTTGGAAAAACCCACAGCTCTGCTTCAAATGTTCAACTACTCAGGAAATAGTTTTCAGTGAAGAAAGTTTGTAAAGGAAGGAAAACAAAATTCACTCATGCCTTAACACAGCTAATGTTGTTCAAAGAAATTCAGAAGTTGTGCATTAAATCATTAGGAAGGAAC